>OZ036001.1:15954110-16166610 GCA_964035015.1 Corallium rubrum
CTGCCGCTTTCATTCCCTTTACATTATTTATTCAATAGTAGGAAAATATTATGATTGATAATACAATTGGCTACTAATGAAGACATGTGTTCTGCTTGCGGGCGGGAGAAATTATTTTGTTGCAAGTTGAAAAAATTTGTTGAAAAAAGTAGACTCCAGTTCTACTTGCTGCACATGCTGATTCAACTTGCAACAAAATCATTGTTGCATGACAGTGTTTTAGGTGGGTGGTAATACGTGCAACAACGCTATTTGACTTGCAACGCAACACTTGTAGGAAATCAATTTGTTGCTCGTATTACTTCACCTTTACCTAAACACGAACCCAAATCCTAATTCTAACCCTAATTAGGGAAGACATGAGTTTTTGTCGGTAATGGCGGCAAACTTGTTTGTCATCGTTTCGTTAAAATTTTGTTAGCTTTATGAGCTCTTAAGAAAGAACAGAAAAGGTGTATTATAACGCACAAGAACTTTATTGCGGCTATTAATTCTAACAAGAACTGAACGATAATTATATGCCTTTCAAATTTTTTCCCGTTCTTGAGTAATTGTATTGGCTATGCAATTTGAGCAATGACCTCACACGTTGTATGTGGGAGAAACCCGCACATCCGTCATATTTTGGCTTGGTTTAACTAAGCTGAACCAAACGTTGGGGTTTTCCTCGGGGTATGGTGTGATTACGTCTGCAATGTGTGTTTTCGTGTAGTTAAACCAAGACAAAGATATAACTAAAAGTCTCCGTTTTCTCCCCTCACACATAACGTGCGGCGTCATTGCTCAAATTGCATACCCAATAACTTAAGAATGGAATAAGATTTGAAAGGCAGGTAAAAGCTATTCTTCATTATCTTAGGTGTTCTTCCAAATACAATCTTAAAGTGCCAATGCAGCGAAAATTAAGTTTGTCTAATTTGAAAGAACATTGAAAACGACAAAGTAACAGCTTCTGTAGAATTTCGTTTCCTTGCTTCATTCTTGAGACATTCAGGTTTGCTTTATATGTAAATGACCTACTTATGACAGCACACTGCATAATGACTTTTTAGAAAAGTATGATTTTCTTTGAGAGTACTTATCGAAAGTACTTAAAACGTTTCACGTACATGCATGTAGCCATGACTGGTCACTAAACGTGCGTAGTTGTGTGAAAAACATTTGGACCATCCTAAAATTGATGCTGTTTCAAAAAGTCATTATGCAGTGTGATGTCATAAGTAGGTCGTTTGCATAACAAACAAACCTGTATATCTCAAGAATGAAGCAAGGAAACGAAATTCTACAAAAGATGTTTCTTTGTCATTTTTAATGTTCTTTCAAACTAGACAAACTTAATTTTCGCTGCATTGGCACTTTAAAAAAAACTTATTCACTTAAAGGCTACAGTTGTTTTTGCTGTACAAGCTGTTATAAATGACTTTAGATTCGATTATGCTGCAAACAATTTGTACACTTTTGAAAGTGAGAATTAGAGAATATGAGGAAAACAGCCAGTAGACAAGGGTAATTTCCCAATTACAAATTACTTATTAAATGTAATTGAAAAAACTGACATGGTTACAGATTACTTACATTCTTCTGCGGAGCATTGTCTGGGCACATTCTTTGTGTACTTTGTGAGAGCAAGGCAATATTTGACAACCAGAAAATCCATCCTAAAATTAGGAAATAATTTATATATTGTTGGCACACAAAAATATAATAAATTTATCCTCTCCGTTTGTTTTATTTTCCCCCATTTTTAGAATAATTTTACCATGGCCATCCTTTTTACTTTGTGGTTGATTTGTAATATATGATGTATAAGTTTTTTCAACAATGAAATACTATGTTCTTTGAAGCTTTGCATGGTGATTGCATATTTAAAATGTTTTATTTGTAGGTTCAACACAATTTTTTTTTTATTTATTCTGAGCTTTTGGTATGTTAACTCAGACGTCCTCAGAGACGTTACATCAAAATGAATAATAAAAAAAATAGGAATAAAAAAGACAAAATGTACATAATTAATTTTTAGAATAAATAGAAAACATGGTGTTAACCCACAAATAAGAACATTTTAATTAAATACTAAATTAAAAATCTTTAAGTATTTTTTTTATTTCCAGAACTTACCTCCAAGCATATAAAACACTTGTCGTGAGCTGAATTAGGACGACATTTATGCTTTCCTTTCAGACACACGTCCATGCAATATCCACAAATCTCGCAATGGAAGGATTTATCTGCATTCACCCTATTAATAAAATTATACGAAACGAAAGATAAGACAAGGTTATTTAAAGTGGTTCTCTGATGAAAATATTGTTGGCAATGTTTTTGCATAATCCAAAATATGTTTTGATGGTTGGTAATCGTGCAAAGTTTCATTTCAAAATTCGTTGAAGAAAAGGTGATATTTTACGTGTGAAATTTGTATTTTGGAGCGCCGCCATTAAAGTGCATGGCCGAGCTTGAGAAGAATGAGTCGATGAAGCTTATGACGTAATAGACTCAATAACAACAATGACCCTTTTATTGACAACAACAATGATCTTTCATTTTTGTTGAGTCTATGACATCATAAATTCTCCTCAACTCATTCTTCTAAAACTCCAATTCAATGGCGGCGCTCCAAAATACAAACTTCGCACGTAAAATACAACTTTGTTTTTGAGAATTTCGAAATGAAACTTTGCACAATTACCAGTAACATAATATCTTTAGGATTATGTAGAAACATTACCGACAAAATTTTCACCAGAGTACCCTTTAAATCAAAGTTTACGAATAATGATATCAAAACGCACCTGCAAATCCCACAGTCCTTGCAGTGGTGAGGATTATTGTGGGTTCCAGTCAAATGTTTGCAAATTGAGCAGAAATATTCCGAAAACTTTAGATTACACTGAATGCAATGTGGCCTTTCCTTCGGAAACTATAGATGAGAGTAAAAAAAAGTTTAATCACTAATAACCCGAAATGTCATGCATTTACACTCTCAAAAAAGTGTGTTTTGAAACACACAAAGGTGTGTTATTTTAACACACCGTATCAGGAAAATAATCAATTACACATCTTGGTGTGTTACAAAACACACCTTGGTGTGTTGGATAACACACCTATGTGTGTGAATAACACACCCGGGTGTGTTATTCGACACACCTTGACATAACACACCTTGTTATAACACACCTTTGCATGAGGGAAGGTGTGTTAATTTAACACACCTTTCCTGAATAACACACCTTAGCATTAACACACCTTTGAAAAAACACACCTTGTGACACACCTTTCCAAAAAACACACCTTTTAATTACACACCTTCATTAGTAACACATCTTCTTAAATACCATAATATAATGAGTTAATAACACACCTTTTTAAAAACCATGTTTCAAAGAACACACCTTATTTATACCTTATATAGTTATCAAGTGTGTATGCGTTGTGTGAGTGTGAGTGTGAGTGTGAGTGTGAGTGTGAGTGTGAGTGTGAGTGTGAGTGTGAGTGTGAGTGTGAGTGTGAGTGTGAGTGTGAGTGTGAGTGTGAGTGTGAGTGTGAGTGTGAGTGTGAGTGTGAGTGTGAGTGTGAGTGTGAGTGTGAGTGTGAGTGTGAGTGTGAGTGTGAGTGTGAGTGTGAGTGTGAGTGTGAGTGTGAGTGTGAGTGTGAGTGTGAGTGTGAGTGTGAGTGTATTATATATATGTAGTATTTACAATATGAGTGGCCGTATTGTATTCGATATACAAGCTCGAGCCGAAGCTTACAATACTCCAAGTCTTTGATGTTAATATGAGTAATATTTGTTCAGATTAATTAAGAAAAAGCTCATTTTCAATGTTTTGGAGCGGAGATGGACCTAATATACAACCACTATATACAACGTCCTTCACAGTCATGATTTCTTTTGTGTTTCATGAATTATTAATGAGTATTTTAAATATATATATATATATATATATGTACTATTTACAGAATGAGTGACCGTTCTGTATCGGGGTATACAGACACGAGGCGAATTTAATATATCTTCATCTTGTATGAGGACGCTACCAGCGTACCTCACTCAAGATAGTTGAATGCGAAGTGTCTGTACACTTGCTACAGAACTGATATGATCAGTGTCTGTAAATGTGATACAGAACTGATGTTTTATTAAACAGTTCTGTATCACATTTACAGACACTGATATCAGTTCTGTACCGGGGTAAACAGACATTGATTAAACATTAATTTCTTTTGAATTTTCCTCATGAATTATTAATGAGTTTTAGAAATATATATATATATATATATATATGTATGTATATATATTTATATAAAATTTACTCCGACAAAGGCATTTGGAATAACACATCTTGTAAATATATAATACAACATTTTTTTAGCTTAAATATCCCTACATTTAAAACTTTATATCTATACCTAAAAGTGCATGAGGTAATTCCAAATCAATGTGTTTGTAATTTTGAAACGGAATAGCATATCAAAATTCAGAAAGAAAGGCTAATAAAACTTCTGGTCAAGCCACTGTCGTACCCAGGCGCATGCATGCAGCCACAAAATCGCGCAGCTAGCGAGCGCGCATTGATACTTGGGATAGCGTCATCTCTATCTCGGATTCACGATTCTCATATCAGCGCGCCACGTTTGAAATTCGTTTGTGATGGTGTTTTGACTTTTGAGATTCATGCTATAGTAACTTTTGGTAATAAAAGACTTTGTTGTTTGCGAAGAGATCAAGGAGACAGTCTTCACCGAAGTAACATTCTTCTTCTTACGGAAAGATTTAACTAAAAGCCATGAAAATCCAGTTGAACCAAGAAAGTCCTAGAAGCTTCTCTCGCACGAGGCTACAAGCACAAAATGTCCTCTCACTTGAGTATCATAATAATCATCATTTCTTCACGCAGTCGAATATGATGATTATCATGATACTCAAGTGAGATTCTGTCCCACATGCGGGACGTTAAACTAAATTGCATATAACAAAAGAACGATTAGGGGTGTTGTGGTCGCGGTCTGAGAGGTGGGACTTTTTTCCGGAGGGTTGTGGTTAGGGTTAGGTCCAACGGGGGGTTGTGGTTAGGGTTAGGGTTGTCAGGGGGGTTGTGGTTAGGGTTAGGGTCTGGTTTAGAGGTGGGGGTTGAGTTGGGGGTTTGGGGGTAGGGAATTCTTTTTTTAAAATGATGATTATTGTTAATTCAACGACATCTCACAAATGACGATAATCATCATTTCGAAATGAGATGATATGTTGACAAGCAAGGTAAGAGATTGAGTATTTATCGTTTGTTTTCTATTCCCCTACTTATTGTAATGTGAAATTTTCTCTGGCTCTCGTCAAGTTTCCTGTTTGATTGTCCAATACAAACCATTTTATACTGAAGTTACTGTAGTTGAAGTATTAAGTCATCATGTTTTGACTCGTCCACATGGCGGCTGGAATCTCTTCTCAATTTAGTCAATTGTGGTTCCTAACAAACTGTCAAACTCTCAAATCATTCTATTTTTTTTGCCATTCTTTAGCCACCGTTGCTTTCATGATAAGGATTATCTTATGTAAAACTAAAGCATTCAGACCTTGAGGTAAAAGTTATTTGTGATTGGCAGAATCCATCATGATCATTAATATGAGATATTATAAAATTGTTGGTAACAGACTATTCATTCATATGTTATTTTCTCTTGTTTTTTAGTGCATAGGGTAGAGTTACTTTGTTCAGTTGTGTTCAACCATCCAATTCAACTTGCTGTTATTGGTAAGTAAAATCCTTAAATAAGCTTATTCATATACTAGTAGTTTATTTATTAGCTAATGACATAATGATCCATTCCAATAGGCATGTTGGAATATATTCCATAGTTTCCTTCTTTCGATCACCAAGATCTTTGGTAAAAGCTTCGCAGACATCCTTATGCTTTTTATATAATTTTCTGTCGCTACGCTAGATCCCAGGAACACTTGAAGGGCCAGAACGATTCTGGGCAGGACCTTATTACGAATGTTGCTAGGCCTTCCTGTTTCCAGCCACTCCCCAGTCTTCCCAAGAACCCAAACCGACTATGCAGCCAAGGTCATGGTGGAAACAAAAGGCCTAGAAACTAGGCTAAGAACACTACTTATATATACCCTGGCAAGCAATTGCCGGTGACAACGATTGTGGGATAATTGTAAGTAGTGTGCACAACTAGAGAGCATGAGGTGGTATAGGGCCAGAGTGCTCAAACTTCCACAATATATATATATATATATATATATATATATATATATATATATATATATATATATATATATATATTTAACAATTATTCACCGAAGTGGAGGTGAATAGTGCTGGATATTCACCGAGCCGCTTCGGCGAGGTGAATATCCACACTATTCACCGACCCTGAGTTGAATAATTGTTTTAGCATGTACCTCATAAATGAAATAACAAGTTTAATGTACATTCTTATATTTTTCGGTATTTTTATACAGTACAAGACACGGCTGCTAGCAACTTGGGCACTTGGCGACGGCGTACTCGGTATTTGTCGACAAAACAGTTTTTACAACTTTTGAATATATTAATGGCTAGAAAATTGTAAAGAAACATACCTGTGGACACTCTTCTACCTAATTTTGTTGACTTTTCTCGTTATTCTACCACATCACAGCCTTGTTTATCAACAAAATCTCCTGCTTCGGTAAACAAAGCAAAACTGTCCGCCATTTTGTTTTGCCCGCAGGTGAATAGTGCAGGATATCCCGAGCTAGAGGAACCAATCAGATTGCTTGAAAAGCACTATTCACCTGCGAGGTATATGCTAAATATATATATATATATATATATATATATATAACAGTTTAAATCCTAAAATATAGCAACGACTATATTTTAGGATTTAAACTGTTATTCCGCTCTACCAAACTCCTGGTATTGAGCACTCTTCAATCTACTACAAACGTAACACATTGGTAAAAGTATAATATATATATATATATATATATATATATATATATATATATATATCAGTATCAATATATATATATATATATATATATATATCAGTATCATTGATATGCTAAAAACCCATATCACACATCTGGATATTTTGGAAAGTTGACCAGTTTGATAAATAAGACACAAACTGGTATAACATTAGTTAATAATATTCATTTAGTATAATTTTAGTGATATGCAAATACTGCATATTCATTATACATTACTAAACATCCCTATATTCTAATTGTCTTCAAAATTACCAGAATTTTCCTAGGAAAGTAGAATTTTCTGTCCAAATTGTTTGTTCGGTAACTGCAATCTTGTAGTTAGAAGGAATGTGTGAGTATGTGACCTTTGGAGGGATTCTTACTCTTGACCCTGGGAAGCTAGTGAGCTAGTAGCCGTATAGTAGGTCATTACTGAGAGCTTGTCTGTGACACAGTATATGATGGAAGATTAAGTCCTAAATATAATTTGTACTGTATATAAAGTTTAATATTGACATTAATTTACACTCGAGATGATTTTACTCTCTGAAGGGGTGGTAGCAATAGTATTGAGTCAAATGATTATCACCCATTCCTGCCTAAACCAGCCAAAAACGTCCCTTTTATTGTTTTATACTATGTTTATCAGCAAATGATTCCTCAGACACCCTGTTGTAGGCATCAATGGGTTAAATGGAATGACTATTTTAACAAAGAAAAATTACAACAAAATCAAAATTTTAACTTATAAATTGAAATTTTGAGTTTTGTTGCAAAGTGGTTAATGTAGACCTCTGAATATTTGATTTAATTAAATATTAGTTAACAAATTGTTGAACTAATTTTCGCATTTTACAGGACTGGACTGGTACACATTGAGTGATGATGCAAAAGCCAACTTCTCAACGAAAGAAAAGGATTGTTGACCTCCAAGATGATTCCACTGATGTTCCCTGGTGTCATTGCTGATTGGATTGTTGTTAAGTACACTCTGAAAATACCAACATTCTAAATATGTCATTAGTATCCTAAATGCTGAATCATCGATGTATTTCAGATATAATGCAGAACCACATACATGTAACATGGTTAGTGGTTAGTCTAGGTTTTTGCTTATAAGTGGATTTTGCATATAAACGGAAACGATGAAAACTTTATATATATTAAGCAATTTTTCCACATTAGGGACTTTTGTATATATATACCAAGCGCGGCAGCAACTGCATCTAGTTACATTATACCTTTATTATAAAAAGGACAATTTATAATCATTTCATTTTATTTAGCTTTACTTGTATAATACCTTTATTATTAAAAGGACAAACCTGCATGGATTTGCTATTTTTGTTGTATTAACTTAAACTAAGCCATATATATATAGCTATAACTATGTAATATTAGTGTTTATTATTTAATAAATATATTTATCATATATGCATTCTGTGTATTTACCATATATTTTTTATTTAACACATCTGAAGGTGTGTTATTTGTAACACACCTTGTTCAACAATACATCTACTGCAAAGGTGTGTTGCATAACACATCTCATGGTGTCATAACACACCTAATGGTGTGTTAAATAATATACCTATACTGTAGTGTGTTATTCAATACAACTGAAGGTGTGTTACATAACACACCTTGGTGTGTTGAATAACACATCTTGGTGTGCTGAATAACACACCTTAAAGCGTATCAATTTCTGGACAAAAAAGGTGTGTTATTTGAACACACCTTTTTTTAGTGATCACTGAGGAAATAGAACAAAATAAAAGGGCCCATGTGAAAAACAAATTATTATCCCATAATAACCTTTGGAAATTAAAACAAGATTAAATATAGAGAAATAGAGAATGAATTAAGCTACAATCTTGACACTCACTTCTATTAAAAGTGTCGCAATCTGTTGCGATTTCTTTATTAAAATAGTAGTAATGGACATTTAGTCTAATTGTCCCTAATGAATACTGGATGAGGGACGTTTCCGAACATATGATAATCTTTTATGGTTGCTCCAAACAATGCTTTATTGTGCAAACTGTAAAAAAAAAATGCTTGTGTTCCGGAAAGAAAATAAAACACTCACCTCTTGAATTTTGTCGCATCTGTTGCACTTTATCAATTCCACGTCGCAAGAACTCAATTTCTCCTTGCCACACTTGCTTTCGGCGTTGTGACAGCGATGGCAAGCCCAGAACTCTGGACAGCATCCAAACTTAACTGTACAGAAACGTTCATAGTGCTCACACGATACCTCTAGATCCTCACAGTGCTCGGAGTTGTGGTCATCATTCGCAAAATTTGGTAAGACTTCAGTGTGCTCTAGTGGTGACCTACTACCATCATGAAGATGATTATCAGCATTCTGTTGCCGAACATGAAATGGTGAACCAAAATATTCTGTAGTGCAGTTTGTACTATGAGCATCATCCATTCTCCTATGCGTCTCTCTCTTTCTTCCTGCTCCAATCGCTCTGCTTTCAACCAGTTTACTGACACTAAACAGTGATTTGTAATCACCCTGCCTAAAGCAATCGATTACGTGAGCTAAGTCAACTCGTCCAAGATTAAACAAAAGATTTCGAACGTAATCCAGCTTCGCTTCGTCGTCGAATTTTTCTTTTCTTTGCAAGTAATTAAAAATATCTACGCCGTTTTGGAGTTGGTCCAACTCGGTACGGTCACGGCGACTTAGAACATTGGAAACTTCTTTTCGTACAATGACCCACTCTTTTCGCTTTAAACTCGTTGCAATAACACCCAGCAATCTTGAGCGCGAAATTTCAGTCTGATCGTCACATTTTGAACCCGAAGAGCATTCATTGCATTCCTGATCGATAATGTTGGCGTCACTTGAGTTGGGAATTTCTATTAACTCAGCCTGCTGATCTTGCAAGTCTTTTAAATTACCACTGTGCTTGTTATTGTGATTTTCTTGTTCCCTTGACAGAAATTCTTCTAATTCTGATAATTCACACCTCGTGTTATTATACGTCTGGAGAAGTTCAGCGAAGCGACTCAAAGACCATGATGCAGTTTTAACGTCCACTGAATTCACGTAACCCTCAACATCGGTATGGGAGGGAATAACACACGAACTCAGAAACTGAAACATCGTTTCATCTAATTTCGACTCAAGACTTTCGGTTTTGTTTACGTATTGATAATCAATTGACGTGAAGTTTGTTAAATGCTTTAGGAAAGCTTTACCGTCAAAAGCTTTCAATGTGGAAAACTGGATGTTTTTTTCTTGGAGAACTTTTTCCAATGCAGACAGCACTTCCTCACACTGACACTCTTTTACATTTGAGGCCTCTTTTGTAGAATAACATGCTTGGCACTTGTGATTTCTTAACGTTAGCTTAACGGTTACTTCGTTGACGGTAATAACAAACAGTTCCCTAGTTGAAGATTTTTCTAGAAGAATATGCATATCTGTTGTAGACAATTGTTGTAACTGAGGCGAGGTAATCAAAGTCAACTCTTCAGATATTGACCGTGTGATTTCTTGTTTATTAGAAATTGGTTTATGACACAGTAAGATATATTTCTTTTCTTTGTTTTCTTGTGGTTCGTCTTTAATTTGCTTTTTATTAATTGTTGTACTGGTATCTTTGGATGAAGAACCACGCATGTCTTTATCATCGCCATGTGCTCCTGGAATAAAGTAAGGAATCGCTATAAAAATTAGTATGTCTATTTTATTTTTGAGCTTTTTATATATTTTAGTATAATTTCAAAGGTATTGCAAAGATTCCTGCATTTTTATTCATCCACTGACCAGTGGACCAATCAAAATGCAGGAATTGTTCTTCAAAAACTGGTTTTGGAAAAGGTACTTTGACATGGCACTTATTCAAAACTGCGTTGAATTTACTCGTTTCAGTCTCCTCTAGATTTCAGAGTTGTCATTTTGAAGTATGGGATTTTAGAATTTGTCCGTTCATTGAACTTTCGTTCTTTTTTTGTCCGTTCTTTTTTTCAAAATGGCATCTGTAGTTTTACTTAAAGAAACAAAGGAACAAAACACTGAACAAATTCATCCGTTGAGATGTTGGACACATCAACAATCATAAACACAAAACTTTTTATAAAGGTAAGGAAGTATATATTTTTATCATTCTTTGTATTTTGTAATGAGTTTTGCATGTTTACGTTTTTAACTTTTTGTCGTAGCGATGTTTTCGAAATTAAAAATTTTGTCTAGTGAAGAACATATTAAAAATAAATTAAGTGCGTGGAAATCTGTAACAGAAGTCAAAACACCAGGATAAAAGTTGTTTTAGCATTTATTCGCATGTACAAGTTCATTTCCAAGCTAGAATATTCTCCACTTGTTTTGAAATTATTCATTGTAAATTATTTTGAGTCAGACGGGTAATGCGACGATAATGCGTGTTCGAGTTACACAACGAATTATCGCCGCGTCGAGAAATGTTTCTCTTCTGTCTGTGACAATTCGGTTCCATGTTTTCAAGGAATAATATAGTTTTCAGGCCCAACGCCTCCAAGTAAAACAATTAAATTCGACTGAAATTCGACGTTTAATTCGACGTCGCATTCACGTCGCATTACCGACCAAGTTAATTCGAACTAAATTCGTCTGAATTAAATTCGTCTATTGTGAGACGTTTAGCGCAGGCCTAATTGTTAAATAACATCTGGCATTTCCAGACAGGAGTTGCCTAATGCCATGAGTTACTGTACGCATGCCGAGCATGGAGGGCCCGCGATCTCATTCCCAGAGCCCCCCGCTTGCCCATGCACTCACACTGGAAAATTCTCCAAATGTTACATATATACGTATTGCGCTCCGGCATCTAAGTTATTTCCTGATATGTTCGACACAAACAGGGATTCATTAAGTAATACGAAGAGAATTTGCTCTGAACTTTAAACAGACCTGTTTATTTAATAGAAAAACTTGGTCAATTATCAAACTTTTATGTTGGTTGACGTTATTTTCTGTGAATATTTAACCAACCATTTAGCAAACGAAAAAACACGAAATCAGTTTAGTTTCAACCTTTCTAAAAGGGCCAGTCTTCTTGAGCGTCGTTAACATAGAAAACGCCCATGCAACCCTCTAGTTAGGCGAGATGTTGGGGTGAATAGCCAGATCTTGCCAAGGTGTAACCTGGTTCTTTGGCTCTTCTCTCACATAAACCAAAACAAATTTTACAACAGATTTGACTCAATTGACTGACAGTCGGGAGCCAAAAAAGGCTATTCCTCTTAGGAAGGCTGCCCCTCTTCCATATAAATACCTCTAGGAGTTACACTAAGTTTACTAAAAGGGACAAATTTGCTTGAAAAAAGCTAAAAAAAAACTTACCATTGCTTCTATCAGCGTACAAACATCCCTTTGTATTCTCTTTAGGATTTTTAACTGTGGACATCTTAGTAGAAGAACTATGCAGACCAACCCGTGTTTTTATGCCGGTTAGAATTGAGTAAGGTTTCTCGCCATCATTATCATCGTCTCTCAAATGATTTTCTTTCCCAAATTTAGTATTTCCTACTACACACATTTTAACAGACTGGGGCATTTTTTCGTTTTCCTGTCGGCGATTGCCGTTGCTTACGCGTTCAAAGTGTTTAATATCGTGATTTACAAAAAGTGGTCTGTTTTCTTTTTTAGAATTAAGACTTTGATTGTAGGATTTCGATTCTCTGATTTCTTCTTTTGCTTTATCGATTAGTCTTGTATTCTTTAAACTTTCAAAAAGATTTGTTGTATCTTTTTCACTACTTTGGAGGGATTCCACCGGTGGTCCAGTAAAACTACAGGCATATCCCGAACTATTCTGCTTTCGCATTGGGTAAGATAGTCTTCTTCTTTGGGTCATTTTACTGGTCTTCTTTGTTCGCTTGTCCATCTTTCGCAACGACGAGACGTCGTCCGAAACATTTCTTGCCCTTTCTCTTTCTTTATACTGCCATGCAAATGATAATTTATCCTTCTGATCATCCGTTTCACCTTTCAAGGAAGCGGGATGTGCTGAACATGAAAAAGCAACCGTTTCATCATTCATGCTATAATTTAAACATGGCAAGGCATGAAAGTTTTCATATATCACTTATAGTTATTATATGGCACAAGTGATACTTAATAAGTAACTTAAGGAGAAAGTTAAACGGTAAAAACATCTTTATCAAAAATAATAAGTGTCGACGACGTTTCAACGTTTCTTACGCCTTGATAATAGCGTGAGAAACATCGAAATGTCGTCAACACGTATTTATTGATGAATATATAAGAGCCCAGCATAAAACACGAAGCAGTGACATTTTAAAAAAAATATTTATTAAGATCTAACGTTTCGTTGTATTACGTACAATATGTTCAGAGACTAAATTACAATCACAATTACAATCAATCAATCAATCAATCAATCAATCAATCAATCAATCAATCAATCAATCAATCAATCAATCAATCAATCAATCAATCAATCAATCAATCAATCAATCAATCAATCAATCAATCAATCAATCAATCAATCAATCAATCAATCAATCAATCAATCAATCAATCAAAGTATCTGAAGATGTTGTACGTAATACAACGAAACGATATATATATATATTATTACGTACGATATGTTCAGAGACTAAATTACAATCACAATTACAATCAATCAAAGTCTCTGAAGATGTTGTACGTAATACACAACGAAACGTTAGAACTTAATTAATACATGGATCGCGAATGTCGACAGCGCATCAGAATGACGCGTTCTGAGTCGGGATAAAACTTAATTAACTATATAACATCAGGCTAAAGCTGCAGTTTTCATTTGCATTTTCATTTACATTTCTGAACTCATTGTACTGAATTCCTCAGCCTAATGTTATAAATTGAAATAAGTTTTATCCCAACTCAGAACGCGTCATTCTGATGCGCAGTCGACATTCGCGATCCATATATACTTTAAAAAATGCCACTGCTTCCTATTTTATGCTGGGCTCTTATATTCATCAATAGATTACACTTTTCGTCTAGTGAATCTATCGACACTTATTTATTTTTAATAAAGATGTTTTTACTGTTTAACTGCCTTCACAAGTTATACTTTTGGTGAAACTGCGTAATAAAGGCCACGTCCACATGTATACGTTTTCCTAGCGTTTTATATTGTTTCAGGTAATGAGGCCATTGTTTTCTGCTCCCCTGAGGACGGGAGAACAATATAAAAACGCTATGAAAACGCATACGTGTGGACGTGGTCAAAGACTTGGTTTAAGAACCATCCGGATTCGTCAGCATTTCGTTAACAAAAGAACAACGCAAGAAGTACAAATAAAACTGATTGGTTTAGATAACCTAACCCAAACAAAAACCCTATAATTAGCAACGAGCAGGCATGGAAACGAACTGGTAATTGACAATGTTACTTATGATCGGAAAATTGTTCATATTACACATATCAAGTTTACCACTGAAGAATGACGTCATATTATAAGTAACTGTAAGATTAATGCATGTCGTACGAAAGCTTTTAAACCGGAGAGGCCTCAGGCCACGAAGGATATATTCATTTATCTCGTTCGTGTAAAGCTGACGTTCGAGGTTTTATCCAACTTTAAGGATAATTAAGAGATTTGTTCAGAATTTCGGAAGGAATTGGGTTGAAAGAAGTAAATATTATAATTTATTTGAGTACTTGAGAAATAAGTCATGCAGGGTAAGCTAAATTTCGTTTTTCATCGCACGTGTCCAAAGATGATGGACCGAGGAAGAAATTGTCGACGCTCATTTTGGTAACAGAAAACCGTTTGCAGGATGTTCTTAGTTTTGATGAACTTGCTCGAAGCTTAACCGACAAAACACTAGAGAGTGAGGCAAACAAAGTTCAAGGTATAAGTTTGTACAACGTTGGCTTTCTCGTTCACTGGTTCAACCATTTTTCAAAGATGCTCTTCAGTTCTCAAGGTTAGCATTTTATTATATAGGTGTGTAATGACTTAGTGTAGAATAATTTTTATACTCCTCACGATTATTCAGGATACATACCGGTATGTCATTAAATCTCATGATCATGAACAAACATATATCTAATGTTGTTCTTGACTTTAACCAAGACTATCATTTCCATTCTTCGGGGTAAACTTTGCAGAGTGGGCTATTGCAATTCAAATTTTTATGAATAAATTATACTATATATGAATTCATCAAGTTGTTAAACCGGCCATTTCCGCCGACCTCTCAACGTGGAACAAAATGCCATGGGTACGAGGTCAAGTGCTGTGCACTAATATTTGAACAGTGAAATAATTAAACAAAAAGCAGTCGCGCAACTAGGGGGAGGGGGGTTGCAACCCCTGCCCTTTTTGTGAGACCTCTATTACTAGGTTAAACATTAGACTAGAAATACATAAACGCAACCACCCCTCGCCCGCTTTAACATGTTTTTTTTTTGTATTCCGATATTCAAAGCCAAAGGAAAATTTTCAGTCGAAAAAAATCATGTAATAGTGGTTGAAGAAAAGAGTACTTACATAAACTCTAGTAGCAGAGGATAGTCTGGCTATAAAACATATTTTGTTTACTCGAGGTTTTGAAAGTTTTTTTTAGTAAGCCTTTAAATGGCTTCCATGTACATGTTTTGATGGAAAAAAAGCAATTACAATGTCAACGATCTTGCAAGTTTTTAAAAGGTTTCCATGTATGTTGTTTATTAAAACGACAGAACTGAAGCAACGTAATCTGAAAATTAATAGCCCAACAACAAAATATAATATAGATGAAAAGAAACCACAGTCTAATTGGACCAGCGAGATGAAGCAAAATGCAGATCTTGATTTGAAAATAAATAAAAATAATCAAGAAAATATGCCACATCCTAAAGACACGTCGGTAAAATAAACTGTAGTCTGTAATAACTTTAAAACCAGCAATTGAAACAAAGCAAAAATAAACGGTATTAACCGGACATCACTGTCAAGGTGGAATTAAAAAAAATATTTGAAAATATTGATGAGAAAACAGGAAAAACGCTTGTCACAATGCCACGTATTATAAACTCACGTTGTAACTTTTAAGAAAACTGCTGTTTTAAACCTTGCCGTTTCCCTCGCTATGATCATGCACTACATTTCCCGTTGCCTTCTCTCTGTAGTATTCATGTTTACCGTTTTTCTCACTACCTCAGTTTGTTAGCTTCCCTTTTCTTTGCTAAGCAAATAACATTTCTCTCTTCCGCTGTTTCGTTGTCGTTGTGACAGTTCTGTACGTTTTCTCAATCTTTTCCTTCGAGTTAATAGTTCTTGTCGCCTCCCCTTAAAGTTTTCTTGCTTTATTGAACTGCATTTTCTCTATCCACTGTATATTTATGTAGTTTTCTTCACCCAAAACACATTCTTGGTGAAAAGATTTTGCTCAATAAGTTCCCAGTTCCCAAAAATCCTCGCCGCGCAAATGACCTACCATACTCCTATATAAATAACTCGATGCGAGATTTGGCCGGCCTTGTAAACTCGCGTTAAGGGATTTTACGCCGGTCGGGATTAGCACCCTCTCCCCGGACGGCGCTTCGCGCCGTCCGGGCTCAGGGATAAACATAACATAATTAATCGTCCGTTGTAGTACAAAATAAAAATTTCCGCAACCGAAAAAATACGAGAAAAGCGTCCTCAAAATGCAGGAAATGCCGTTTCAGAGACCCAAAATTCAAAAATTTCCCGGGGGGCATGCCCCCAGACCCACCTAGCATATCTGCTTCCTACGCCACTGACTTCTTGTCTCAAATTGTTTAGAAAACCCCTGCCTTCGAAATTTTCTAGTTGCGCCCCAGAAAAGGTATTATATACATCGTTTTCATCTGACGTCACGGCGGCCATATTGGTATACCGAAACAATGAAATGGCAGCCATATTCGTGTACCATTTTTAACCTATGGGAATTTAGCTCTGTTCTTATTAAAAAGTTTCGTATTGTGGGAGTGAAAACGATCCATACGTGTCCGACAAAATGTATAGTCTCTGCGATAAATTCAACATGCTAAAGTTGGCTAAAATGACCTTAAATCAATATACTATAAATGAAATAAACAAAATACGCTTGTCTTGGTTGTTGTATGTGGTGCATGACTTATAGTCTTTACGATAATATCTTGATTTGAAGGGTTTCGTGATCGGTTGGAACTCGTCATTCGATTTTACTTTAGCATGCTTGATCGAGTTTAACGTAGAGACTATATAAATTGTGTTTATGCACGCATACATCTATATATTCTATCATAGTTAATAGAAAATAAACATGGTTTGGAAGCTCGACAATAAAGGTCATTGTTTTCCCGAGCCGGGCGTAGGGCCGAAGGCCGGGAGCCCGGTGAGGGTGCTAATCTCGACATGCGTGGAGTCCACTTTACACGCGTGTTGAAATGCGAATCAGTTTGAGCGATCTGAATATTTGTATATATATATATATATATATGTGTGTGTGTGGACGGACCATGCGCGGTGAAGATTGTGGGGCACTGGAAACAATATAGTTCTTGAGAAAAAAGATTTGAAAAAGATTTGATATTATTCTTGACAAAAAGACTTGAGAAAGGAGTTTTTGGGATACGTATCCTTTTCAAAAGAACAGAAACAAATCTACGTATATATATGAAGTCTTCAGACTTGACTAAAAGGAAACCCGTCAAACCAAAACTCGAAAGAAACGAAGACAAAGGCCGAAAACTTTATAAAGCTACGGTAAAAATATAGAGCAATCGTTCTCAGTAATCACGAATACTTAGTAGCAAAACTGTTGAGTTTCCCTGTTTACATCTATCACTGTTAATTTGGTTTTATATTTTGTGTGTCTTGAAGTACGTATCATATCCATTGCATGTTTTTTCTTGCCAATGCCCCTTACGTTGTATTTTTTACCTGTGGCTGCCGTCTTATCTCCCTTTAAATGGCTTTCTTATTGTTAAACTACATATGACTTAGCGGTTGTTTATAATTTAGCATAAAAATGGAGAAGGAACATTTCTTCTTTTGTAAAACGTACAAAGACTACAAATGCTGTTGAAATATTTATTAACATGTATGTGAAAACATTTTCAGCAATTCAGATTTCGAAATGAAAAATTGTTTTTGTTATATTAGTTTAAATAAATTTAAAATGCCATAAATGAATATCGTTTGAGTAGTTTTCAAAATGCAAATATTTTTAGATACCAAGCGATGTTCTTTAATTGTAAACATGAGAAGAAAGAACTGTAAAGTATAACCCTAATATTTTAATAAAATTCTGATGCCTGCTTCAGTAGTATGGTGGCAACGTCGTCGGTTTGCACGCGAACGAGATTGAGTTCAAACCCTGGAAGCAACATGCAATTTTCTTCATTTCAATATATTTTACGAAATATCATCCTTAAATTTTTCTGTTCTTTGTGGAATTTTTTTTCCAAAAAATAGAGTGTTTTTTTTTTATTTCAAATATTCTACCATAATTAAAACTATATGCGTTCCGACCATTCGCGAGGATCTGGGTACGAGAATGCGTTCCGACAGAGTAGCTATTTCCAGGCCTCCAATAAAAAAGAACGCAAGGGGGGTGGGGGGGGGGGGGGGGTGTGCTGTAAAAGCGAGCGAGGGGATATTGCATTTATGTATTTCTAGTATGTTTTTGTTCAGGTTTATGGAAATTTGTGCACTTTCACATGGTACGGCTATCCCTGTGCAGACTCGGTAGCAGGTATAGCAGGTAGAGCGGCGGACCGGTGTCACAGGAAATATATATATATATATATATATATATATATATATATATATATATATATATATATATATATATATACACACACACACACTTATATACGGCAAATCACAAACGGAAGTTAACATACAACTTGTCCTAACTTCTAAAGGCTGCCGTTAATGTGCGATCTATTCTTTATTCCTCTAATATCCAACCGTATCGGGCAGTACATGGGGCAAAGTTACTGGGACCCCGGTATCCCAAAGGTGCGAGTTCAAATCCCGCTGAAGTCAACTGAATTTTTCGGTTGACTTTAGCGTTGTGAGAAAATCATGAAAAGTTTTGAACATTTTGTGTTTTCTGTAGCAACATTTGGGTTCAACCACTCAACCGTAAGCTTGAGCAAGCTAGGACGACGACGGCAATCCAAACTTCAATATCTATAGCAGAAACCAGGAGTCATTAACGTAGTATTGAATGCTCAAAGTATGTTTTTCGACATCCAAAAGCATTAGAGTTCTAAAAGGATTTTGTCGGCATAGTTTGAAGTCAAACTCAACTAACGTGTTTCGCCGTTTCACGAGTCAACGTTGTCCTGAAGACGTGAAAATGATCTGAATAACGCTGTATGTAGAACGGGAACGGCGTTAGGTTACCCTTGGGACTAAAAATTATTAATTTTCTTTATTGTGTGATAAAAATTATATTGTATTTAGGACGTCGCCATTGACGTTCGCGTTGTATTTGCTTAAAATGATATATTGTGGTATTATTTTTGTGTTATTATGCCATTTTAATTCACAAATTGCCACGACCACCAACTTGACTGGTTTTGGGGCCAGACAACTATGAGTTAAGCTCCCTAGTGATAAAGCGAAAACAAAGGATTTGTGTACCTTCAGGTGCTATTTTCTATTATTATGCAACGGCTTGTTGAATAATTAATTCAGTTCAAACATTAGGGCTGACACAGCACAATCACCGCGGCTGAGTGAAGTTTCATATTATTTCCGAAGTGACGTCATGCACAGACTATATTGAAACACGAATTTAAAATCAAGTTTGATAAAGCATTACTGAGGAGTATTAGGTCAAATTCCACGCGGTTGATCTCCCATACAAACTGAATTGAATTGAATTGAATTGCTCATTATAAATGCACGGTCTTTATCTGTATAAAGCCTAGGAAGTAACAGATAATTTTGGTATGTGACTGAATGCCTCGGTTCTCGGTAACTAATTCTTACGTTATGAAAATGTATGAAACTTCAGAAAAAATTTGTTTTGATCAGCTTTCAGTTTTGACATATTTTCAATTCCGTACAAGTTCTGCTTAATTGTTCATGTATATACTTCACGTTTAAACAACGAGATTTTTTCCCCTATCAGAACTGGTAAATTACGCAATTAGCACAAAAAAGGCTAGCTTACCACTCTCGTGTAAACACGAATGATGCAAACACGAATGAAGATCATCTCGGGTAAACTGGCTTCGAGTCCTTGAGCTGACTTGTGTCCATATAAACACTGTCTCTAATAACTAACCATAATCTAACGCTAGAATTTTACTTACCTCTGGGAAAGCCAGTAGATACTGTCAAGTGCATATAGTTGAAAATGCTGATGGTTAATAATTTAAAAATAATACTGAGATTCGGTAAAGTGTTGGCTGATGTTATTGATATATATACCATTCCTATCACATTTGTAGTTATTTTTTCATGTTCGATAGAAGCACTTCAAGTATATTCCTTTTCTCTTCTTACAAATATAGTATACTTTGTATACGAATATAGTTGTTTGTCGGTTTAAGACCATTTATCATTATTCCTTATTATTTCTTTCTGAAACCTACCTTTTATATTGACCATGAATGAATCTTAGAAGTACAGTTCACCGTATTCTTTAACTTCTTCTGTTTAGATCAACGTATTTTTAATCAAACCCACATCTAGCTTTAGCACTAGATGAGCTTGGTCTAAGCCCTATATGAACGCTCCCTTTCCACGAAGATAAACTGAGCGCAATTCACGGCGGTTTATTTATATACCTAAGCGCCCTGGCGCAATTCGATGACTAGCCAACTTTTTGTTGATTGTCTTTAGTTTGGGGGAAACCCCGATGATTAAACTTTGGGGGAATCCCCTTCTTACAGTATTGATGACTCAGTCAGAAGCACTGAAGGCCGGAAATAATTTAGCAAGAAGAGTCCATTGGCATTGACTTTACAAGTCACAAGTCTGCTTTATTAGTTATACTGTAGCACGAACAAGGTCTTGAAATTGGGGTTGGATCAGTATGAGAGAACAACAGCAAATGCAATTGCTTATTCCAAAATCACATGATGTATACAAGGTGTGTAGTCAAGTATTGTTCTTCAATCCTAAGTTTCCGGTTTTGTTAGAATCACACGTAGACATCGTTGCTCGAAGAGAACAAAGTAGTCAAATTGGGCCTGAAGTCCATCTACATCACATGGCAATAGCTACGAGGGACTTGTCGCTTTTAAAGCCGCTGTTATACGAATTTTTTAGTGTACACGACGTAATTTTTCGTGAAACCTCGCATGTGCGAAACAGGTTTCAAGATACCGGCTACGCAGGCTAGGTTTCCGCACAAATTGTTGTATGGGCTAGCCCGGCAAACCGGGCTGACTCGTGTCACGAAATTTTTTCCTCGGCCACAAAAGGAGATTTTAATCAACCTTAGGATTAGTTTACATCTAAACTAAACCAATTATTCTTTGTACATTTAGTTTATGCAAGTTTCAAAACCACAGTGAGATCCTAATCAATCGCGTGAGCCAAGTTAACTGGGCTGGCTGGGCTCATGTAAACAGCCCCTTAGAGGACAAATTTAGACACAACAGTCACGACAGTTGGTCTATTGGCATTTAACTTGCCATCTAATATACTGCACATCCCAAAGTTGCCTCAAGATTACGAAATGAATCGCTCCAAGATTAATCGAGTTTGGCAATAAGGGAATGAATCCCGTTTAAAATTACGTCGCACTTTTACTGTGGGGAACCACAGCTATTAGATTCATTCAATTGCTAATGAGATGCAACTGAAATGCAACTGCTGTTTCAAACGTCAAATGTAAATAAACTGTCTAAACCATACTTAGTGGAGGGGGTGGTTTGGAAACGCCGTTGTCTTTCAAGATTATGCAATGGTTATGTTGATAAACACAATAGTTCATGTTGGAGGAAGGCAATTGGTTGAAGAAAGGAAATTCTATGGACACATGACGACGAAGGACTGGTATTGGATGACTGCTATATTATACCGAAAATGCAATACGTTCAGTGACCGTGAAATTACACAAATTGAATAAAGCATGGAACGATGACTTTTGCCGAGTTTCCAAACCATCCCCCTCCACCGTCTAAACTAAACTAAACTAAACTAAACTAAACTAAACTAAACTAACATTTATATACTGAACTCGGCCATAAGTCGTATCTATTAACTGTTCTTCCTCGTGGTGCAGTAACTTCCATCCTTCATTTGTACAGTATTACAGTATAGGGGGAAACTATAGTACCCTGATACACTCTTTTAATGACTGCCTTGAGATGAATAGAACGCCAAGGAACAGAAAAGAAATCAGAAATCGAAAGCGGAATTTTTCTTAACTATGCCATAGTTTACGAATTGAATTTGACGTAACCTCTGCCGCGCGAATGATGCACTTCCACTTCTGTTTCGACACGGCAGAAGGCCAAAAGTGCGACGCTTAAAACGGGCCTTCATAAATATGAAGCTGGATTTCCATTTAGCTTGCGTGCAGGCGCATATATTTACGTCCTGTGCTTATCAGTACCCTTTATAAGGAGTGTAACTATAAGTCGATGGTCGAGAGTCGAGAGTCGAGAGTCGAGGGCGAAGTCGAGAGTCGGTAAATTGACCAGAAAATACCAGAAAATCACAATATACTATATAATCGATTGTATATCGCAACATTGTGTCTTATTTCTACGCACCACGGGATATATTTATAACCGATATACAAAGCTTTGAGCCTTTGATCTATTCACTAAAAACTGGGAGAAAGTGGCCACTTTCACGAAAGGCTTATAGAAATAATGATGTATGCGTCGCTTTTTAGCGCCAGAGTAATTTATACAGTATTTTACTCTGCGTAAGTCTAGGCGCCGTTTTGTCAAGTTACCTTCTAGAGACTTGCCGATTGCGCTTCCTTTCGTTTCGTTTAAAGCATATACGTTTCGTCGTGTGTTACACTGTTAGTGATGGATGAGAAAGCTATTTCTAATTTAAGGTTTGATGACGCATTGAAAAAAGATTTGGTTGCGTTTGAATCCGATGTTTGGGGGCACATAAAATACTGTATATAAATATATATTATGTTTACATATCTCCGCATAATTACTCTGGCGCTAAAAAGAGAGGCATACATCACTATTTCTATGTAAGCTGTTCGTGAAAGTGGCCGCTTTCCCCCGGTTTTTAGTGAATAGAACAAAGGCTCAAAGCTTTGTATATCGGTTATAAATATATATCCCGCGGTGCGTAGAAATAAGACACAATGTTGCGATGTATAATCGATTATAGTATATAGTGATTTTTTGGTATTTTCTGGTCAATTTATCGACTCTCGACTTCAACCCTCGGCTTCGACTCTCGACTCTCGACTTATAGTTACACTCCTTTATAAGGAATTACAGGAAGAACATGTAAAACAGGTGTGCAGTTACTACAAACGTTTTTGTCACGAAAAGTACACACTATCATGTGTGTTGCTACAACACACCTTTAAAGGCCTGGCCAAACGCTTTCAACATTTCAGTCAACATCGTTCAACATTGTTGAATTCAACATGTTGAAAGCGTTTGGCCACCCCTGTTGAATGATGTTGAACGTTGTTGAATGGTGTTGAATGATGTTGAACGAAATTTGAACATGTTCAAATTTTCGTTCAACACGCGTTCAACATTTCTATTGTTCTCAAAATGTTGAAAGGTGTTGAACGCATTTGGCCACATTTCATTCAACTTTGTTGAACAGAGAGATGCGCCATGCGGGATATTGTCGATTCCAGCTTTTGTGGTAGCCCACGTTCAATTAATTGTCATTCATGAATGTTGAACGATGTTGAATTCATTTGGCCACTCGTGCTATCAACATTATTCAACATCGTTCAACAATGTTGAATGCGATGTTGAAAGCGTTTGGCCAGGCCTTAAGTGTGTGAGAATTACAGAAAGATGCTTATAGGGACTATTACATGACTGACATGATAGAAACATCACATGAGTCGCGTCATATTGGGAATTCCCTAAAATTGTTTATGTGGATACCGTAACAGTCTAATTTTGGCTAGGTTTGGGGTTTCCCCTTGATAAGTTAAACAGTCTAGTAAGTGATTAACAGCAAAGGGGTTTACCCAACGTTCTCTCTTTGACAAGTATACTAATTTGGCGCTTGACATAATATAATATAATCTATACAATAATGCACTGTTATCTGTGTGTGTGTGTGTGTGTGTGTGTGTGTGTGTGTGTGTGTGTGTGTGTGTCTCCTCTTTTATTCTGGAATAACTCGAAAACGGCAGCGCGCATCACCGCCAGACGTCAGCCATACGTCCATTCCCCACAAAGGGTATGTTTGAATATAGACACATCAAATTGAACGCTAACATTCGAAACGTCGAAAATAGTTTTCTCCACCGCCGTCCGCCGGTTTGCGAGACGAGAAAGCGGAACTGACCTGCTTTGGTCGCTTGGCACTAGCGTCTGCCTTGATACCGCGTAATCAAGCGAACTACTATATAGTTTCAAATGAGAGATGACCAGCAGGTTAACGAGACAAGGTAAAGCAAATTTGGTCGTTGAAATGAAAAAAAATGAAAAGATGTCACAGCGAACTGCATACGAGGCCGAAATTTGAGAACCCTTAAGAATTAATGAGCTTGCGGGTGACCTTTTACTAAAGCTGCTGCAATTCTCAGGAAAAGCCACCAAACTTATTGGCCTAACTGGAGACAAAAAGCCATCAAAGTTAGCTGAAATAGATATCCTCAAAGCACTAACCTTTCGCCACAACTATAGACAAACGAAGTACGTAACGACGCATGCGATGTTTGTGCGGCACGAAAACCATATCGGATAGGCCTTCTGTTCACACACAAAACGCCTGCTCCGGCACGCCGCCGCTGCGCCGCTGCGCCGCTCCAATCTCGAAAGAAGTACATCTTGTATCGGATAGCTTTTGTGCCGTTCCAACCCCAGTAGAATAGAGCGTGGTGATTGGTTGTATCGTCAGGTTTTCGTGCCGGCAAAAATCCTATCCGGTATAGTGTGAACCGGGCTTACTTCAGCACAATATCGTGCCGATTGAATCAGTTTACACTATACTGGATATTTTTTTGTGCCGGTACGAAAACCTATCCGGTATAGTGTGAACGGGGCCTAACGCAACAAATCATTAAACTCCCAAGGTGGAGCGCTCGCCCCTAGTATAATATAATTTATTATATGGCACAAGTTACTGCCGTTGAAATCGTGTGTTCTCATTGGCCGACACGCGTCACGTGCCGATCGATTATTTGTTTGCAACTAAACAACGAAAGAAAGAAAACCGCCAAACAATTTGTGAATTCAACAACCTGAGGACTAAATTACGTATGAGTGGGACGATGAGCAATCTGGAAGCGAGTTTTAGGATTCCGAAAGCGATGAAAACAAGAACAACAATGAGTTTGTCACACGCTCGAGGTCACATATAATTGACTTAAGTACGTATCATGACCGGTATAAATGTAAGGTATGTTGTTTGAAAATGCCATATAACTAGAAATTACTATCGCAAGTGAAGTGCTGCCTCAAATGGGACAAAAACCTTAAGCCTACTCCACAAGAAACTCTATATAGCTGTGGCCAATGTGACACCCCCTTTGCCCACTCCACCCAAGATTGCCTGCCCACTCCACCCACGTTTTTCTCACCTCCTCATCAAAAGAGCCCACAGAGTATTGTGTTCTCACATATGTAATAACTTTTATTCACCTTTTATAATATAAACAAACCACTCTTCAGTCCCGAGTTCTCGCTCTGTCTGAAACTAAATATGAACCCCGCCTTCTTGGAGTCCTATAACAATGGCACCTGATTGGTTCTCAAAAGTCCTTAATTAATTGCATCACAACATCTCCCTCTTACTTTAACTTAAATTCAACATTATTTACAAAACAGCATAAACCGAGTCGCTATGTTAATTGTACACATTTGAAATATCATCGATCACAGTTAATAGTACCATTCCCGAAGAAATCTGGTTGTCTTCTGTTCCTCTGGTTGTCTTCTGTTCCCTTGCAATAGAGGTTCTCGAATATCACGGTTGCCTTGATGATTATCATCCACGGATTCTTCTTCTGAATCTGTCATTTCTTCTTCATTGTCTCTGGTGATAGTTCCTTTAAATTTCTTTAGAAGAGAGATGTTCCGACTTCCGCGTGATGTTCTTATCACCTCTTTGGGCTGTCACAGAGTTTCCCTTGATTGATATGACTTTATATGGTCCTGGATCGTACAAAGTTGAAAACTTGTTTTTCTTTGTCTGTCGCACAAAAACTGTATCTCCAACTTGTATATCTGCTTCTTTTGCTTTTCGGGTTTTGTCAACATAGATCGTTGCCTTCTTCTTCCGCTTTCTGCTTTCTCTCTATTTCCTCCTTTCGTCCAGATGTTTTAATGGGCGTAGCGTTCTCAGTTACTGCTGGTATTCCATGCACTGTGGATAACCCGATAGAAAAGCAGTTCTGCTGGAGCTACTCCAGTCGTCGTATGCGGAGTTGATCGATAGCTAAGTAAAAACCTATATATAACCTGCCTCCATCTTCTCCTTGAATCTTTGCGGTTCGGATTACTTTATTCAGTGGCTTCATAAATGACTCCGCCTCTCCATTTGCTTGAGGCCAGAGGGGTGTAATTCGATGGTGCGTGATGCCTTAATGTAAGAAAAATGCCGACAACAACAAGAGACCATACGCTCCCTTGAGAATCGTTCGATATTGGCTGAACAAGAAAGGGACTCACTTAGATTAGCCTTGACAATTCTTATGGAAAACGAGAAACAAAAACTATCAACAGAGAAAACTTCGCCATCAGAAAACGAGTCTATTCCGCAACGGCAAGTATCAAGTTGTACATCAAAGGAAGGGAAAAAGAGTAAAAACCAAGAAAGAGTGAATTAAACGAATACCCTAAATGGCCAACACGTAAGCGCTAAGAAAACAACTCCACGGAAAAAGCTAGTTACAGTAATAGCTGGTGATTCCATTGTACAACATGTTCATGGATGGGAACTATCAAACAAGGACAAAGTTGTGGTGAAATGTTTCTCTGGTGCAACATCTGAAGACATGGAAGATTTCTTGAAACCAATTCCGCGAAAGGAACCTGAAAATCTTATTCTACATGTCGGTACGAATGATTTGAAGTCTATGGAACCTGCCCAATTGACTGAATCAATTCGCTCTCTGGCTCAGCAAGTAGAAGATAATTCGCCAGGCACTAGTCTTTCCATTTCAGCCATCCTCCCAAGAAAGGACATTCGGCTAAGTGTAATATCTCATATAAATAGTTCACTTAAATCAGTTTGCCATGAATTCCAGTGTAATTTCATTGAGCACAGTAATATTATAAGGGAACAACACTTAAATAGGGGTGGACTTCATCTTAATAAGTCTGGCAATATTATTTTAGCTAATAATTTTAAATCTTTTATAAATATAAGGAATAGGAAATTACTCTGTCGTGCGAAACTACTAAAGACCGTAGTTTGACTTTTTCTGATAATGAAAATGTTTCTTTTCTTCCTGCTAAACGCGGTTTTAGATTAGCTAGCTTAAATATTACTAGTTTAACTAAGCATGTCGACGAGTTGAGAATTCTGCTTGCCAGTAATTCTTTAGATATCCTTGCTATTAATGAATCTAAGCTTGACGATTCGATAAACGATAACGACGTCCATATCTCTGGATATGAGATAGTTCGTCGAGATAGAAATAGGAATGGCGGAGGTGTTTGTTTTTATGTCAAAACTTCAATAAACTTTCGCGTACGTATTGATTTGAATATGCATAATCTAGAAAACTTATGTCTTGAAATTCGAAAACCGCGATCTAAACCATTCGTTGTTGTTACTTGGTATAGGCCACCTGGTTCCTCTGTTGATTTGTTTTCAGCGTTTGAAGACCTCCTTGGACGTTTAGATGCTGAGAATATTGAATTTTATTTGATGGGAGGCTTTAACTGTAATTGGCCTCTTCCAGTTATGACAATAATGTATACAATTCCAGTCTTGGCATGCAATATCACGGCGAAAATGTTCTCGATTAAATTTTTTAAAATCTCTATATTCAATAATACTATGTCCTTTAAATATTGTGTCTATGGATAATTTTCGAAAGGCATAAATAAGACTGTGATCGCTTATACCGATATGAGAAACTCCAGAACAGACTACCCTATCAGGACAGTTGGTGTAAATTAAATCAATTAATGTAGATGTAGTTTCTGTAACACGAGTGGGTTCTTTTATAAGCTGTTGAAGCCCATATATATCAACTATTTCAGACAGTAAGTAGGTATTGTTATATAGCTAGAGTTTCACTGGATGCAACGATGACTGTCATTATAAGTAATATTGGGCATTTCACTCGATTACATAGCATGTTCTAAGGATTTTGGGTGAAGGAATATTCGAGTGTAGAATATATACATTTTGAGACCAAACCGGGACCAGTTGCGAAAAATGCAACTACACGGGCCTTCCGGCAGGAATTGAACCCACGACCCACAACTGGTCCTGGTTTGGTCTCAAAATGTATATATTCTACACTCGAATTTTCCTTCACCCAAAATCCTTAGAACATGACTGTCATTGGTTGGTTTGTGGTCACGTGACGGTAGTTAAATTACAATGTCTACCGAGCGGGTAATAATTGAGAACTTATTGCCTGCTCGGTCAATAAGTTTTCAATTGTTGCCCGCTAGAACTTTGAACTCTTCACGGCATCCTATAAACAAAAGCTTGTTTGGTAGGAAAAAAAAGAATATTTATAGGTCTTCAAAGAATGTGTGAAGATTAACTGGAGAAATGTATTGCTGTTTTTTGTTCTGAGACTTACATTTGTTTGGTTGAAGTGAAATTACGGCCGAGCCAGGCGAAATGTTTTGGTAATTAGTCTTAGCGTTTGTCTTTTGTGTACTTTCCCTTGATAAACGTCGAAATTATTCAGTGAAACTCAAGCTATATAACAAAACACTTAATGTCTGATCCCTCGGGAAACAGTTAGTTTTGTTTTCCCTCGAGTCTCGATGTTTCCTCGACTTCGTCTCGGGAATATCAAGACTCGGGAAAACAAAACTAACTGTTTCCCTCGGGAGCAGACATTAAGACCCCGTTTACACTAGAGCAAAAGTATCCGGATTCACATTGTTTTTTATTCCCATAAGGATGAAAAACAATGTGAATCCGGATACTTTTGCTCTAGTGTAAACGGGGTCTTAGTGTATATTTGCATGATCCAAACGATTTATGGGTTGACTGGAAAACGAAATTTTTGGCAATAGCTAATAAACATGCTCCAATTAAAACTAAACGCATTCGTTCAACCAAGTCAGCTTGGATCACGTCTGATCTTAAGAAACGCATGCATACTCGTGATATAGATAAATTGAGAGCAACCCGTTCTAATGACCCACGGGATTGGGTGGAATACAAAAGATTGCGTAATTTTGTAAACGGGGAAATTAAGTCTGCCGAAGAATTCTATTATAAGAATACTTTTAATCAATACAATGGTAACTCACGTAAAACTTGGCAGACTATAAACGAACTTACTAATCGCAATTCAAACAAAACTTCTGTTAAAGAAATAAAGGTCAATGATATCTCTATTACTAAACCTAATGAGATGTCTGATGCTTTTAACGATCATTTTCAATTGGTCCTAAATTAGCTAACGAGATACCGCTATGTGACAATGGTAGCGAAAGTTATCTCGATTATGTCATAAATACAGATAAGAGATTTTTTTTTAATCCGACAAATAACAATATTGTTTTTTCCTCTTAAAGAAACTATCCAAAACTAAAGCAACGGGTCTAGATAAAATTTTAGCTATGCCATACTCCGCCTATGCTCATTCGTTGAATGTACTGATCTTATTTCTGGCTCTGTTTGTAATATATTTAACAAGTCTCTAAACTCTGGTGTGTTTCCAAATGATTGGAAATGTGCTAGAGGCACACCCTTATTCAAACAGGGTGAGAGGAATAATTTAAATAACTATTGCCCAATTTCTGTTATTTCTATAGTTGCCAAGGTTTTCGAGAGAATAGTGTATGATCAGCTTCATGATTATTTATTAAAGGGATATATCCTTTCAAAACATCAATCAGGTTTTCGTACTATTCACTCGACAGCGACGGCACTATTGGAGGCTACCGATAGCTGGGCATATAATATCGACCGTGGTCACATTAATGCTGTAGTATTTCTAGATTTGAAAAAGGCTTTTGACACAATCGATCATGAAATACTATTATCCAAAATGAGTGTCTATGGTATTCAAAATGTAGCATATAATTGGTTTAAGTCATATTTAGACAATCGCACACAAAAATGCATGATATTAATCATAAAAGTTGTTTTCTCAAATGTGGCGTACCCCAAGAGACAATTTTAGGTCCCTTACTATTTCTCTTATACATTAATGATCTGCCAAATTGTTTATCATCTAGTATCCCAAGAATGTATGCGGATGATACGCATATAACATACGCCGGCAATGATATTAATACCATTCAATCTTGTTTAAACGTAGATTTAAATAATATCAGCAAATGGCTTATTGTTAATAAGCTTACACTAAATATGACAAAGACTGAATATATGCTAATTGGTTCTAGGCAAAAATTGAATACTTTGGCTGAGCCTCCTCATTTACTCATTAATGATACTCCTGTAAAACAAGTATTTACCACCAAGACCCTTGGAGTAGTAGTTGATAACAATCTCATGTGGCACGATCAGATTAATAAACTGTCGAAAAAGATTGCCTCTGGTATTGGAGCTATTTAACGAATAAGAGCTTCTGTCCCTCTGGACATATTGCACCTTGTTTATAACGCTTTAGTACAATCTCATTTGGACTATTGCAATGTTGTCTGGGGAACCTGTGGCAAAACTTTAACTAATAAACTTCAAAAGCTCCAAAATCGAGCAGCTCGAGTGATGACCTTTTCCAGCTATGATGCTAATGCTGATCATTTAATTGATCAATTAGGCTGGTCAAACCTGCAAACACAGCGACAAATTGCTAAAGCTGTGATGGTTTATAAATCTCTACATGGTCTCACTCCTGAATACTTAAGTTCTAAATTTGTTTATCGTGATTTTTCATATTCTTTCAGAGATCCATTAATAAACTTGCTCTACCATTGCCTCGAACCAATTACCTAAAAAATAGCTTTAGTTATAGCGGAGCTGCTCTCTGGAACAGACTGCCCTGAAATTTAAGGCAAGCAGAGTCATTTCCTAATTTCCGTCGACTGCTTGATTCTCACTACCGGCTGTAGTTGACCATAGTCAATCGAGATGTGGTCTGGAAACTCAGCTAAAGTCTTTGGTCTATCTTTTTGTTCGCCTTTATGCATTTTTGTGCACGGTGCACGGTCACTGAACACATTGTATTTTAGTATAATGAACGAATTGTCCAATAGCAACGTTTCAGTTCAATCACTCAACCGTGCTATTTAAATATTAATAAACCTAAAACAAAGGATGTGCACGGTGTAAGGTACGGTTCAACATAAAATCCCAGCTCATTATAGGCGCTTTGAAGTTTGCCGAGTCTCCAGACCATATCTCGATTGACTATGAGTTGACACACGGCATTCATGGAAAGCAGGCGTAGATACTAATTATTAATTATAATAGAATTTAATAATATAGTTAGTTTATAGTTTGTTTTTATATAGTTAGTTATGTTTTAGTATTTTACCTTAGTTTTGTATATATATATAAAAATATGTAAATAATTGCCTGATGAATTTTCCGTGTTTAAAGAAAGCTTCAATCATTTCAATCAATGTGCTTTAAAATGATCACTTATCTCATGACCATGAAATGCAGGGCCACTGTCAGAGGTTATTTTCGTGGCCAAACCATGAGTAGTATTTTATCCATTTTGGAGATGACGGATGAGGTTGTCGTTGACTGCATTATTTCTACTTCAGGAAGCTTCGAGTAACTGTCTATCATTACAAATAGCACTTCCCCCGTTGGGAAGGGACCGCAGAAGTCCATATGTAGTGATACGTAGTGGAGGTGGTGATGTAGCAATACTGGGGGCCTGGCAGGGACCCTGCCAGGCCTCCAGTATTGCTACATCACCACCTCCACTACGTATCACTACATCCGCCATAGAGATCATATATAAACTAGAGGGGGCATTGGGGGATAAATCAGGTAACCAATTCAAGGCTGCCATCTTGGATAAATTGGTTGGCAAAACAATGATGCCCGGATGAAATTTCTTGGTTCCAGGCCTTTTTTCTGTATCCGAAGCTAATTTTACATTTCTTGTTTATCTCGCCGCCACATTTGTTTATGGAAAAAGAAGGTGAAAAACTCACGAACTACGTATTGTTAAAATACATCGTGTACGTATGTTGTCACAAATTTCATAAGCTTTTGTTTTATATATAGTTGAAGTTTCTTCGTTATCTGTAGCGTTTTAAAACGTTCAAAATGTTCACACCTTTGTTCGTCAAATGATGAGAAATGGACTTATCACAAGTGCTTAGAATTTTGGCTATTGTTTTTAAAATACTTATCGCACAACCTTGAGCAATATATCAAACAGAACATATTGTAAAATTCAATTTCTGGTAGAACTTTTAAGTTCTTATCTGAACCAGAAGTGTTCTAAAATTGTGAAAACATTTGTCATTTTGATCTGGCCTGGGTGAAGTTGGTCAATGTGGGAAGCTGTTTGTTTTGTCTTTTGCAGTTTTGGTGTTTGCTTTCATCTATAACTTTTGGAATACTTTAGGTATTTACTTTAGATATATCTTAAACAAAATCTAATTCAAATGTGAAGGTGTGGAAAAGTGTCTAGCTTTTTAGTTGAAGCATAAGAAGTTTTAGTTGCGAATTAATTGCCAAAACTGCAAAAGACAAAACAAACGGCTTCCCACATTACCAACTTCACCCAGGCCAGATCAAAATGACAAATGTTTTCACAATTTTAGAACACTTCTGGTTCAGATAAGAACTTAAAAGTTTTACCAGAAATTGAATTTTACAATATGTTCTGTTTGATATATTGCTCAAGGTTGTGCGATAAGTATTTTAAAAACAAAAGCCAAAATTCTAAGCACTTGTGATAACTCCATTTCTCATCATTTGACGAACAAAGGTGTGAACATTTTGAACGTTTTAAAACGCTACAGATAACGAAGAAACTTCAACTATATATGAAACAAAAGCTTATGAAATTTGTGACAACATACGTACACGATGTATTTTAACAATACGTAGTTCGTGAGTTTTCCACCTTCTTTTTCCATAAACAAATGCGGCGAGATAAACAAGAAATGTAAAATTAGCTTCGGATACAGAAAAAAGGCCTTGAACCAAGAAATTTCATCCGGGCATCGTTGTTTTGCCAACCAATTTATCCAAGATGGCAGCCTTCAATTGGTTACCTGTGGTTGGCTGAAATTAGGATTGGATGCCCACTCTAGTATTTATATGATCTCTATGACATCCTCAGGGAAGGCAAGCTTTGACGAGGGCTTCAACATCTTTGTCGATGTTAGGCCACCATACTTTGGTTCGCAACAGTTGTTTCGTTTTAACCATCCCTTGATGTCCTTGGTGTGCAGTATTCAAAGTTGTCTTTCTCAAGACAGATGGCATTACAATACGATGACCTCGTAGAACCACACCATTGTTGTGACTGATAATTCATGGTGTAAGCGGTAAAAAGGTTTCAAACTGATGTTATTGGTTGGCCAGCGATTCGTTTAAACTAATTGGATGACTCTTTGCAACTGTGGATCTTTTGCAGTGGTCTCTTCAATCTTAGCCATGGTCATAGCTTTTGGTACTGCATGCACAGTGACAAAATTAACATACTGATCAGCGACGTTTTCTTTGCTTTTGGTGGTGCTAGGAGGTATGGGCATTCGTGACAGAATGGCAGCAGGATTACCATCTCCCTTGCGATATCGAACTGTGAAGTTATATTGTTGAAGACGAAGAACCCAACGCTAGATCCTAGCTGGAGGTTTAAACTTGGGTGAAAATAAGATCTCTTGGGCTTCGTTGTCAGTAAATAGTTGGAATTGTGTGCCAATCATATACATATGAAAACGTTCACAGCCCCACACTAAGGCCAGGGCTTCACGTTCTGTTTGTGAATATCGTTGTTCCGTCTCTGTTAATGATCTACTTGCATATGCGACATTTCGAACCACCCTTTGTTCATCTACGTTAGCAAGGATTGCACCAAGACCAAAAGGGCTTGCATCAACTGTTAGTTGTGTTGCTTGTTTCGGATTGTAATAGGCCATAATGCAATCCTGGGATATAACAGTCTAACAGTCGATAACAGTCGCCTGAAATGCTTGCTACTGACTGCTATTCCATGACCATTTAACGCCTTGTTTAGTTAGTGCACGAAGTGGTTGTGTTATAGTAGCAAAATCCTACAAGATACGGGAGCAGTAAGTCGCATGTCCCAGAAACCTGCGCAGTTGATGGACGTTCTCCGGGGCTCTGGTTGCTTGAATGGCAGATATTTCCGTTTGATCATCTTTCAGCACATCTTTTGTGAGAATATATCCATAGAACCATAGGGAATCTTGGCAAAAAATACTTGGATGGATTAACGGTTAACCCACGCTCGTGTAGATGGGCAAACAATGCTTTTAGACATTCGTCGTGTTCTTGTTGAGTTTGACCTCATAGGATGATATCTTCGGCTATATTGCGAGTGCATTGGAGACCCCGTAACGCGTTTTGAATTGCATTCTGGAAAACTTCGTTTGCAGAATTTATACCAAAGGGAAGGCACTTGTATCTGAACATACCTCTGTGGGTTACGAAGGTCGTAATGGATCTAGCTTCCTTGGTCAATGGAATCTGGCGATATCCAGCCCGAAGATCAACTTTGCTAAACTGCTTTGCATCTGTGAGATCTTCAACAAGTTCATCAATCGTTGGGATTGGATGGCGTTCACGTTTTACAGCGGTATTGGCTTGGCGATAATCACCACACACTCGTACTTCTGATGGGTTGTTTGGCTTTGGAGCTACCACTAATCCACTGACCCAATCAGTACTTTCGTCTTGTACTGGTTCAATGATATCTTTTTCGAGGTACTCGTCGATCCAGCTGTCTAACTGCTTACCAAGATGAAAAGGAGTACGTCGGTACATTTGCGATACTGGGGCCACATGAGGGTCGATATGGAGAGGTTGTTCATCGTTTTTCAGCTTACCGATACCTTCGAAAACTTGTGGGTATTGTCGACGGAGTTCTTGTTCCATGTCCCTGTGAGCCATGGTCTGTTTACACTGTCTTTGTCGGTGTCATCTGTTTCTGGCGGGCAGGTTCTTCTAATTTTGGCGGGGCTGCCTTCATCGTATTAAGATGCAAGTGAAGAATACCCAATTCGGTTGATGTGGTGCAGCTGAGCAAAGGACCCGTGTTGTGTTTTGTAACAAATAAAGTAGCTACTGTCATTCGAGATAGAATATTAACGGACGCGCCCGAATCCATCAGGACTTTGATACGTGTATTGTCAACTTTCACTGTGGACAATGGAAGATCTTTCGACTTGTTTACTTTAGGTATGTCAGTCTGACTCGTGATCTGGCTGCTTAAAAAATTGCTTTTAGTATGCATGTACGGTAAAAGTATACTCACTGTCACTGTCGCTATCTGATGAAAGCCTAACGAAGGAGACGTCTTTCGGGTCAGTGTTGACGGTATTTACTTTATTATGATTAATATTCTGACCTGATTGTTTGCGTTGCATGAATGGTTGCTGGTTATTAAAGGATCGTGACTTGCATATCCTTCAAAAAGGACCTGTCTTTCCACATCTACGACAGGTTTTATCCGCTGCGGGACACGATTTAAGTCCGTCTTTATGAGGATAAGTTCCACCACAACAGTAACATTGTCTCGATGAATCAATGCGACGACGATTCTTGGTATTCGTAGATTGGCGAATTTCGTTGATCTGCATTGTTTGCAGTGCACTGTTGACTTGTTCAACGGCTTGGAGTTGTTGATCGGCGAGTTCAAGACTTCGACCATACTTTAGCAGTTCATCTAGTGTGATGTTTTCGCGAAGTGCTTTGCTTTTTACGCGGCTGGAACAACAGTGCTCCATTAATTGAATTTTAATTTCTGATGCGGAGTCTGAAAATTCGCACGTTTGGGCTAACTTCCATAATCTAGTGTGAAATTGATCAATTGTTTCATCTGGGTGCTGCTTCGCCTGGCGAAAAACATGGATCTCGTACAATGTATTCTTCTTTGGGGAAAAATAAGCGGTTAATTTCTGTACCGCGACATCAAAATCTTTCTCCTCACCATTTTCGGGTATAGTTTCGAATATTTTGTCCACTGCAGGCCCAGCCAGGTTACAACAACACGTTTCCGTGTGTTGTCTTTTATGTCCATTGCTACAATGAAATGCTTAAATATCTTTAACCAGTCTTTCCATCTTTGACTTACTGACGTGGGTTCGTCGTTTGGATTGAATTGAGGGATGCCAGAGAAATCGATTCCCGTAGCCATCCTCGTCGCCAATATTGTGTACTCATATGTAATAACTTTATTCACCTTTTATAATGTAGACAAATCACTCTTCAGTCTCGAGTTCCCCGTCTGTCTGAAACTAAGGCTATGTGCACACGGTAACGTTTCCGAGCGTTTTCGTATTGTTTCAAGTATATAATGAGCTGATTGTTCTCGATTCCCTCGAGAACAGTAAACAATACGAAAACGCTCGGAAACGTGTGCACATATAGTCAAAATATGAACCCCGCCTTCTTGGCGTCCTATAACAATGGCACCTGATTAGTTCTCAAAAGTCCTTAATTAATTGCATTACAACACAGAGTTGCCTGTGAAGGACGCTGGAAAGTCCAAAAATTTAATATTAATTACAATAGACAGAGTATTTACACATTTCTTCTATATTTTTTTAATTATAAAATTGAAAACTACAAGTTACTATAACTTATCGCTTGAGATAATATGGCAAGGATTTTGACAGGATATACACACAATTAATATACAAATATTAAATAATCATGCCTCTTGCTCTAATGTTGTGGCAAAACTGTCAACGAAATTCCAAGTGCTTTAATTATGTTTTGATAAATCTAGAGCTTTTTATATATATATATATATATATATATATATATATATATATATATATATATATATATATATAGATATATATAGATATGTATATACATATACATATATATATATATATATATATATATATATATATATATATATATATATATATATATATATATATATATATATATATATATATATATATATATATATATAAATAAAAGTTAAAATAATTTCGTTACTACTCCGAGTTTCACGCCTATAGCGATCTTCAGGTAACTGTGAGAGTTCTGTTTCATCAGTTCTAAAGCGCCTCCCTCTATCGATCAGCAAACGAATTTCCTCAATTTCATCCGACCAAACAGCCTTCGACTCCGCGAAACCAATTTACGATGATGCTCTTAAACGCAGCCACTTCAACGCTAACCTACAATACCACCCTGACGAACCAACTGAACCCACAACCTCACAACAAAGACAACGAAAAAGAAACATAATCTGGTTTAACCCGCCCTGCAGCAAAAACGTTAGGACAAATATCGGACGCGAGTTTCTAAATCTAGTTGACAAGCATTTCCCCGCATCATGTATCATGCACAAGATCTTCAACCGCAAGACGATCAAGGTCAGTTACAGTTGCATGGACAACATGAGAAGCGCCATCAGCAAGCACAACTTCCGGGTCCTTTCCAAAACGAAGCCATCGAACGAAACCAAAAACGAATGCAATTGCAAAAAGAAAGAAGAATGCCCTCTCCAGAAAAAGTGTCTAACAAGCAGCATTATCTACCAGGCCGAGGTGACGTCGCCTGGCAACGGTAAAACGATGCATTACATTGGTATGACGGGGAATACATTTAAAGAACGCTACCGAAACCACGCCAAATCTTTTAATAACGTGAAATACCTGAACGAAACTGAACTATCCAAGTATGTCTGGAATCTAAAGAAGCAAGGACGCGCATTCATCATCAACTGGTCAATACTCAGACGAGCAGCGCCATATACAAGTGGTTCTAAACGATGTAACTTATGCTTGGAAGAGAAGCTGTGCATTATGAAAGCTGATAAGAACAAAATTTTAAATAAAAGATCGGAACTTGTCTCAAAATGTCGCCATCAGAACAGGGTCATCATCTCAAACACTTGCCGCGTGAAGAAGAAAGTGAGATGCCACCAAGCCTCCCACGCACCATGACGAACTTTGCAACATGAATGAAATCCAAGTCAGAACTCTCACAGTTACCTGAAGATCGCTATAGGCGTGAAACTCGGAGTAGTAACGAAATTATTTTAACTTTTATTTACATACGCTCTACCACTGGTGGTATTGAGCACTCTTGGATCAATTGCAAACATCTAACTTGTTTAGTGTTAATCTGTTTATATATATATATATATATATATATATATATATATATATATATATATATATATATATATATATATGTATGTATGTGTGTGTGTGTGTGTGTGTGTGTGTGTGTGTGTGTGTGTGTGTGTGTGTGTGTGTGGACGGACCACGCGCGGTGAAGATTGTCGGGAACTGGAAACAATATAGTTCTTGACAAAAAAGAACTAATATATTCTTGACAAAAAAGACTTGCAAATCCAATTACTTTTGCTAGGTTTGCATGTTGGTTTTATGGCAGTTTTCCTAGCGTATAAAGCCTGTCGAATGAAAGGTTTTGAAAGTTTCCTTCCAGTTCTAGGTCGACATATTAGACGACAAACAACACAAGAACACCGAGCTAGTGTACCGCAACAAAACTGTCAGACGTCGCCCTTCTTTGAAGAGCATATAAAAGGAATACTAAATATAGCAGAGAAACCTATAGATCAGCTAAATGAGGATATTGTAACTGAAGCATTTTTAGATGTTGCGCTATTAGAGATTCAATATAATCAGAAAACAAGAATCGTAAAACATGTTAGTAGTGCAAAATGTTAGTGTAGGCTATTTACTAGTATCAGAGTTGCCTAAACATGTTAATGTTTCAGTCTGATCAAAGTTGTGTGTATTAAACATGTTAATATTAGTTTAAACTGGTGCTAAAGTCGCTGTTACACGGTGCAACGGTTTGTGAAACCTGTCTCGCAACGCCGTTGCGAGACAGGTTTCACGACAGATTGCATCATGTAACACCCGCCGTTTCATGAACCTGTGTCGCTTTCCATTGCGAGACAGGTTTCACCAAAGTAGGATGCAGTTCAACTTCGCGCAACGGTTTGTGAAACCTGTCTCGCAGTGTTTCGCAATACTTGAGATATTGACCAATCAGATTTTAGTAATCATATCCCACGGGATAATGCCACGGCCACGCGAGGTCGTACGCGAAAACAAACTCCAAAATGGCGGAGCAGGAAGAAGACGTAAATTTCAGCGACGAAGAACATTCACATTCTGTTCAAGAAATTGAAGAAGACTCTACAAGATTAAAACTTCAAGTCATTACTGATTTGAAGAACAACCCTGGTGTATGGGATAGCCGACTGGCCGAATACACAAACAAAGTAAAGAGACAGGAAACACTGGATGCCATCGCTAACAAAAGCAACAAGACCATAGAAGATATAAAGAAACTAATTCACAGCCTTCGAACGTCCATGACCCGCGAAGTGAAGCGTATGGTAAAAGATTGCACATACAAGTCTAAATGGCCTTTTTATTCCTCTATGGCCTTTATGATTGACGAGATTCTTAGGTCGCTTCAGGATAAAGAAGTCCCAAAATGGACAGACAGCGAGAACGATACATTAATAAACTTTTTTAAAGAACATCCACTTCTGTGGGATCACAAAAATAAGGAATACAAAGACAGATGCAAGCGATCTGCCATTTTGTAGAAGTTAGTAGAGCTGTTGGAAAGGAAGAAGTCTGTCGAAGATTGTCGAAAACAGTGGCACAGTCTGAAGGTAATATTTAATAAGAACCTAATTCCACATGAAGGGAGCAAGAAAAGTGGCGCAGATACCGATTCAGTGTTTATTCCAACTTGGAAATTTTATGAAAGCATGATGTTCACAAGGGCTACTGATGTGTTGGATAGTTCTAGTAGTACACTTGACGAGTCGATGAAAGAAAGTGATGAGCAAAGTGGTGAAAGTGAAATTGAACCCTCTACACAGAAGGGAAGAAGATGTGGCAAAGCTGATAGTGATCCAGCAGAAATGGAAAAAGTCAAGATATAAATGTATCATGCTGCTATTGCTGCCCTCAAACAACCATGTCAAACTGCTCCAACCAATGACACAGGTCAAGATGAGCTGCAGGCATTTGGAAAATCTGTTGCTGAAACACTGAGAAGATTCCAACCACGACAAATAGCAATTGCCAAGAAAAGGATTAGTGACGTCCTATTTGATGTTGACATGGAAGCTGAAATTATTCCCAATAATAATCCATCATTTAATATGTCTACCTATAGACAAGATACTAGAAGAATTGTACCACCTGCCCAACGACAAAGCTACAATCCAAGCCGGACTGCAAACAGCCATCAGGTGAGAGCAGGACCTATTTAAGAATCTACAGTAAGTAACTTAAATTCTCATCAAACAAGAACCTTCGGTCAATTACAAATCTTCCATTTTTTGCAACTACTTTCTATATATATATATATATATATATATATATATATATATATATATATATATTAGATATATACAGTAACTTCTCCCAAAGGGAACACCTTTATAAGTTGGACACTAAGTTTGGTTCCAATGCGTCTGCCTTAGGGCATATTACTGTGTGTGTATATGAGAGGGGTGTGAAAATTATCAAAACAAAATTTGCCAAAATTTCTACTGGCACTAATAAACTAATTGCTCTCAGTTTTAAGGTTATTTTCCATCCAATGAAAGTGGGATTACACCGATATGTGTTAGACTGAAAAACATCTTAAATATCTCTCTCTCCCTTCCTCCCCCCTCCCTCCCTCTCTCTGTCTATCTGTCTGTCTGTCTGCGTGCCCGTGTGCGTGCATGCATATATATATTAATACATTCTAAATATTTTCTTAACTTAGATAAACCCACGAAATACTGTAATGGAAAATGATAATGGAACACTGGTGAAAGATCTTCAAACATTATATGGAAAGGGGCATGTATCACTCAGTATATGTAGAGGTTGTGGTAAAGAATTTCAAAGCACATCAGCAGGAGTACACCAAATGGGAACAGCGCTTGCCTACTACTCTGATGAATCTGACTTTTGTGATGATTGTGAGAAGGAAAGCTGGAGGCTTTCTTAAAAAGTACATTATTACTACAGAATAACCTTTTACATGTTGTTTAAATTCTTTAGTTTCCTTTTTAAGGTTTACAATTACTGTTGAACTTGCTCTAAACTTTAATATAAATAATTTAGACTCAAATAATAATGTTCAGTTGTCCTATTTCAACTGACTTTTCAGTAAAAACAAAATGAATGCAATTCCGAATAAAGTGCATTGTAATCATGATAAAAACCTTATTCGCTACTTTCCCATTCCCATAATGCTTTATGTTTTGGGGGGTAACAGACTCATACCCAGGCTCAAAAATGAAAAATAGCGAAAAAAAGAGCCTGGGTATGAGGTTGTAACCCCCAAAACGCAAAGCATTATGGGCTATGGGAAAGTAGAGAATATATATATTTTAATCTAAATCATTTTGAGACTAACTGAAGACTAACCTGAAAATAATTGATTAAATCGAAAATTTAACACCAAAACTGTTTTATTAATCGACTCATGATTATAATGTACAGTTAATTTGGAGTTGCATTGATTATGTTCAATTGTGTTCAAATATTTATACCAAAAAAACCCATGGTATTTAAAAATCAGTTATTTAACATTTGTAACAGATTTCACATTCAACAAAAGCTTCATCCATGGTATGTTTGGGAGTAGGTATTACAGTTTGGTACCTATTTCCTTCTAATCTATTCCACATTGTCTCCATTGCCATGATACTACTCCTTCATTGTTGAAATATTCTTTGAATTCCTCTCTAATTAACTTTGCACTTTTGGAAAAATTATTGCTGCCATGGTAACATATATCTAACCATGAAAAGGATGTTGAATCTGATCTCCATAATCCAGGAGTAACTTCTCCAGTTAGTGCATCCTCAGAGTCAATCAATGCATTTGGTGTGTCAGGCCTAAAAAGAACACATTCCAATAGTATAACTAAAATTGTCCCTGTGTGTATTGTTCCCCACTCCCTTGTGAAATTATTTTATTGCTAATAGTGCCAATATTACATAATCATATTTGCCCCATGGTGGAATGGGTAGCCCTCCTAGTTAAAGCCCTATATCTATTTTCTTTTATTCAACAAGATTTATGCACTTTTTTACTTGAGAGACTATACAACATCTATGATTGCATCAACAAAAAGGTAGCAACCTACCTTAAAAAGTTATGTAGAGTGAGAGCTGCGAGAGTTATCTGCACAACTTTTTCTGGTTCAAGCAGAATGGGTGCCCTGAATACTCGCCAACGGTTTGCAATAATGCCAAATCCATTTTCAGCCACCCTTCTCATCCTCGACAATCTGTAATTGTAGATTCTTTTATCAACATCCAAGCCTGATTGTGGGTAGGGCTTCATTAAATATTCAGTCAAACCAAACGCATCATCTCCTGTCAGTACATATGGGGATGGCTTTACCCTTCCTGGAAGTGGTTGAGGTGGTGGAAAGTTCAGGGGGTTGTCCTGTGAAGAAAATAACTGTTTAAGGTCACTCCTTTGCCAGACACTGCCATCAGAGACTCGCCCGTTTGTACCGACGTCAGCCCAAAGGCACCGATAGTCGGCATCAAATACTGCCATTAGTATGATGCTATGATGACCTTTGTAATCATAATAATGAGATCCAGATTTACAAGGCTGCTGAATTATTATTCTCTTTCCATCAATAGCACCCAGACCATTTGGGAAGTTCCAACAAGATTCAAAGCGTTTTGCCACAGAAACCCATTCACTTTCCGTAGAAGGCGTTTTCAAATAAGTTTTACCCACGAGTTGATAGATTGCTTCGCAGGTTTCGACAACGATTGCAGAGATTGTTGTGCGGCTCATACGGAAATGGTATTCAAGGGATTTGAAAGTCTCCCCAGTGGCTAAAAACCTCAAAGTAACAGCCATTTCTCGTCAGGCTTAATACTTGTTCGCATTAGAGTGTCTTTCTTTCTAATCCGACAAGCTACCTGATTCACCAAAAACCTAAATCTTGTTGCATTCATCCGAAAGAAATCCCTGTAGGCGACTTCATCTTCTATTTCCAACTCCTTCACAAGTCTGTGATAACATCCGTACTGCTCTCGTTTTGCTATCCATGATCTTGTCCACAAAGTTCTGTTTCTTTTTTTTGGTGAGGGATTTTCTTCTTCAAGGTCGAAAAGCATCAACACTGCAAGAGCTTTTCTATGTTGACAAATGCCCGCCATGTTTATAATTTACATTTCCCGCGTGTTTGCGCCACGAATTGCGCTTTTATGTAGACTGGTAACAAGTAACTAGCGAAATTGGTTTCATGGGGTGTAAGACGAAGCAACGACTTATGAAACCTGTCTCGCAACGCCGTTGCGAGACAGGTTTCACAAACTGTTGCACCGTGTAACAGCGGCTTAATGTTTCAATCTAATCAAAGTTGCATGTACGTTATAAACATGTTAATGTTCTAATCTAATCAAAGTTGCCGTGTATGTTATAAACATGTTAACGTTCTAATCTAATCAAAGTTTCTAATCAAGGATGCATGTATGTTATAAACATGTTAATGTTTTACTTTAATAAAAGTTGTGTGTATTCTAAATTAAACATATTGTTGTTGTTATCCTGTATTGATTTAAAGGAGCAGTGTCACCATTTGCGCATCTTTGTTGCGAACATAGAAATAACTTCGGAAATATCGGAAATCGCTCTAAATCGGACAAGAAACCAGAGAAATGAATCAAATGGTATTTACCGTCTATATACGGTATTCCAATGAGAACAGATGGGCTGTGAAGTCGCTATCGCTACATGAACAATATCCAGCTAGGATTTTGGCATCTTTCCATGACTCAAATATGGTCAGTGATAAGTAAATACGTTTGCGCGGACTATTCCAAGCTTTCTGTGAACTATTGGATCCTTCATATTTTTTTCTTTCGGCCTGAATTATCGCGTCTTCCACCATACGCCCGCCAAATGCGGCCGCCATCTTGGATCAACAAACTTGAAAATCTACAGGCTGAAGTTTTACAAATTGGTGCGTGATTATTGCGTGGGCTTTGCGAGTGATACTGTTCCTTTAACTACTGTAGGGTGAAACTACAACATCTGCTTTCTACAACAATGAAAGAGTCTGAGGGTCTTTCTCAAACAGGTATAAAAAGTCTGTTTAGGCCGTCAGATCACCCTAATAAAAGCCCTAAACGCAAAGGTTATCCAACTCGGACAATCAATCGGATCCGACTTTATGCCTGCCTGCCTTTTCCTATCCTTTTTCGTTCGTCTTCTATAAATCCAACACAAATCTGTTAGAGATCTTGCGATAGCAGAATCTAGTATATTATTAAAAAGTTAAATGAAAGAACTTCAGTTGCGACTTCATTATGTAAATGTAAATGTACTTATTTATGTACATTCATTAGGTTTCAATATAACGAAGCTCTAGCTGCCGTTGCTCTTCATATATTTTTTTTTCACTTTTGATAACTTTCATGCTTTCTTCTTTGTTTAATATGCTAGCAGCTGCTACACAGTAGACACATGCCCGCCAAAGTGTGCCTATTTTTTAACTTGGTCAAAACCGGTTACTTGTCAAGTGAGAAGCTCTAGTAATCAAAGGGTTGACTGAGCTTATCTGCCCATTTCTCTTCCACAACATATTGACTTCCCGCAGTTCCAGACCGGCCAACTGGCCGAAACTCCTTTGTTAATTTATTCTGTCTCTATAACATAACACCAGACGACTTGACTCGTCAGACTCACAGACTGGTCTTTTAATTTATTGGAGGGGGAGAGGGTAGTATAGGGGAGTAGTATAGGGAAGAGGGGTTATACGTTGGGTGGAGCTCTTTGCTCCACCCATGACGTCGCTATTTAAGGTCTTACGGTGAGGGTGCTAATCTCGACATGCGTGTAGTCCATTTTACACGCGTGTAGAAAAAGCGAGGGAGAGGAAAGCTGGGAAACAGTTTATTATATATATATATATATATATATATATATATATATATATATATATATATATATATATATATATATATATATGTATGTATATATATACATATAAATTATCAACAATCCTCCCCAACCTAGTTTTAACAGCATTTTTTAAACTTTTATTTCAAATTTACAACGTTTGAGGGCGCTGCCCCTTTGAAATTTATAAAATTTGAAAAAAAAGTTTTATTGTTAATAATAATAATAATAATAATAATAATAATAATAATTTTATTATAAAACTTTATTTCACATTTTATGACTATACTTTACAATAAAAAAAGAGAAGAAGTTAATTACAATATAATACATATAAACTCATGGCAGTCCACAGGGATTTCATACAAAGTTAATAAGAAACCTTAGTTGAAATAATGATAATGATAATAAAAATTAAGTTAAAAATGCCAATAAAATCACACTCCAATATAAAGGAAAAGTCATTAGCATGGTAGCTGACTCTCCAGCAGAGCGAGTTCTAAGTTTTTGTTTTTCACTTGATTAGGGGATTTTCTAGTCCCTCTCATGCATGCAATGGCTGATCTTAATAGAGCGAAGGAGAGGCGGCATCATTATATAGTAAGTCTTAAAAGTGTTAAGTAATCAAATTTTCAAAAAAATTACATATATAAGGTTTAAAAATATTACAAAGGTGTTCACTTACACTAGATTTTACTGCCTACAATTCATGATTATATAATAAGGCAATTGTTTAGGTAACACTAGGGTGTAAAAAAATTACATAACAGTGATTAAAGACTTACTTACGAAACATTATATAGTCTTAAAAATGTTAATTGCAAATTAACAACATGCATTATACATGCATAAAGGTTACAAAAAGATTGTATAATAGTAACAAGACTTTAAAAAGAATATATAATAAGTCTTGAAAAATATTATAATTAAAGATTAATATATATATATATATATATATATATATATATATATATATATATATATATATATATATATATATCTATATATATATATATATATATATATATATATTATATATATATATATATATATATATATATATATATATATATATATATATATATATATATATATATATATATATATATATATATAGGTAGGCAGGTAGGCAGGCAGGCAGGCAGGCAGGCAGGCAGGCAGTCAGTCAGTCAGTCAGTCAGTCAGTCAGTCAGTCAGTCAGTCAGTCAGTCAGTCAGTCAGTCAGTCAGTCAGTCAGTCAGTCAGTCAGTCAGTCAGTCAGTCAGTCAGTCAGTCAGTCAGTCAGTCAGTCAGTCAGTCAGTCAGTCAGTCAGTCAGTCAGTCAGGTAGGTAGGTAGGTAGGTAGGTAGGTAGGTAGGTCGGTAGGTAGGTAGGTAGGTAGGTAGGTAGGTAGGTAGGTAGGTAGGTAGGTAGGTAGGTAGGTAGGTAGGTAGGTAGGTAGGTAGGTAGGTAAGTAGGTTGGTGGCAATTTTCGAAAACATATGAGTAGAGTGCTCAATACCGAGGTAGAGCGGAAGAGTAAGACAAAAATACAAACTTGGGTTACTTCATTTGAACTTTAATCAACTAAAGTTCAAATGAAGTAACCCAAGTTTGTATTTTTGTCTTACTATATATACATATATATATACATATATATATATATATATATAAAATATCATGTTCTTGGGATTTTTGATGAAGGAAAATTCGAGTTTAGAATATATACATTTTAAGACCAAACCGGGACCAGTTGCAAAAAATGCAACTAACCGGCCTTCCGACAGGAATTCAACCCATGACCTTGCTATTCTAGTGCAATGCTCTGACCACTAAACCACGGAGGCCATTGCCGAGAGCTTGATCGCGAGTTCTGTATACATTAAGGTGGTAATGCCAGGAGAGAACTGGGTTTATTAGAAGTAATATTGGGCATTTCACTCGATTACATAGCATGTTCTAGGGACTTTTGGTGAAGGAAAATTCGAGTGTAGAATATATACATTATAAGACCAAACCGGGAGCAGTTTCGAAAAATGCAACTACACAGGCCTTCCGGCAGGAATTGAACCCACAACCTTGCGATTCTAGTGCAATGCTCTGACCACTAAACCACGGAGACCGCCGTTGCCGAGAGCTTGATTGGGTTCAATTCCTGCCGGAAGGCCAGTGTAGTTGCATTTTTCGCAACTGGTCTCGGTTTGGTCTTAAAATGTATATATTCTACACTCGAATTTTCCTTCACCAAAAATCCCTAGAACATGCTATGTAATCGAGTGAAATACCCAATATTACTTCTAATAAACCCAATTCTCTCCTGGCATTACCACTTTAATGTATACAGTACTCGCGATCAAGCTCTCGGCAACGGCCTCCTTGGTTAAGTGGTCAGAGCATTGCACTAGAATCGCAAGGTCATGGGCTCAATTCCTGCTGGAAGGCCTGTGTAGTTGCTTTTCAGTTTCGCAACTGGTCCCGGTTTGCTCTTAAAATGTATATATTCTACACTCGAATTTTCCTTCACAAAAAATCCCTAGAACATGCTATGTACTCGAGTGAAATGCCCAATATTATATACATATATATATATATTTATATATGTAATGTTTACAACACGAGCGGCCGTGTTGTATTGAATTATACAAGCACGAGCCGAAGGCGAGTGATTGTATATTCAATACAACAAGGACGCGAGTGTTGTAAACAACTTGTGAAATGAATAAATAGTAAAAAGCCCTTTGGGATAATCATATTGAGATGCTAATTATAGTTACAAGCACTAGTGGTTTGTATGGGGTTTACAGGGGTATACATGTGACGTAATTTCTGAAATTGGATTGGCTGCAAAACTCATGAATTATTAATGAATTTCACACACACACACACATACAATATATATATATATATATATATATATATATATATATATATATATTATACCACAGCGTCTTGATGTATATTAAACTGCCTTGGCTTGAAAAGACCATGCTCCCCAGGTCGATGGCTGGTCGTACCACGCATGGACAATTCATATATATATATATATATATATATATATATATATATATATATATATATATATATATATATATATACATATATATAATGAATATATAATAAAAGAAAAATAGTTTGCAATAGCATCGAATTAACGTCTAATTGTTATTCGTCAACTGTTCATGATAACGTACATAAAACTGGTACGCCGATTTCATACCACTTTCTAGCGCACCCTGTATCCAACCAGCAGCGAAGGACAAGGATTCTCCTGCGATAAAGACGTTGCCAACTGGGTACCACAGCGTCTTGATGTTGTTAAACTGCCTTGGCTTGAGAAGACCATATGCTCCCTGTGCCGAGGGCTGGTCGTACCACGCATGGACAATTCCTTTCTCGTACTGCTCGTTGATTTCTGGATGGATGACGGAGATTTCTTCAAGTGCTTCTTTTAATGCCGTATCTTTGTCCATAGCACCAAAGAGCAATGCCTCTGTCTTCCAAGTGTAAATCAAAAGAAGCCCTTTCGTTGTCTCGGTGTCCGACTCTGGAGTCACGTAATGAATCTGGCCGATTGGTAGGTTGGTTTTGGAAAATCCTCCATTGATACCTTGACTTTCCCAAAATCGTGTCTTCGTCTGTATAAAGATTTTGGTCGAAGCACAAGTAAATATATCTTCAATCGCTTTGAAAAATTCTTGCAGGGTTTTATTATTGTTGTCGGTTGTGATTTTAGATTCGAATGTTATCTGTCGGAGAATGTTGACTGGAGTGGCAACAATGACAGCTCTCGCTGTTAATGTAGAAGGTGGATCTTTACTGTCACTGTGATAACCATTAATTACTGCGTAGTTGCTAGCAGGATCGTTTTCGTCATAATAGTAAGCGATCTTGCTCACTGTGTAGTCGTGTGTGATGCTGGCTTGCAATGCTTTCTGGGCAGCTTCTTCTGGAGTTGACTCGGCAAAAGCTTTAGGTAGTCTCTCCATACCACCTTCTATGCGATGCATGTTGTCCGACCACCAGTTCCCCAATTGACCCCTGAGATACTGCACGAACGATTGGTCAAGTTGTTCTGTGTATGATAGTACAGAATAACCTCGTATAGCATCTTGAGGCCATGGAAGAAGACATTTAAGATCTTCTAGAACCTCTCGATTTAAAGCATCTGGAATTTTAGCTACAATCCCATCCCAATTACTCTCAAGAAAACTTTCAAGAGAGAACTGACTCCAGATGTCAATCCATCAATTCCACGTTGATGATTGACCTTCTGTTGTTGATTCGCGACTCAACCACAAACGCAGCTGGTCTGTAACCACACCAGTTGTCTTATCATAGTAAGTATCTAGATTGAATTGTTCAATAGACAACATTTAAAACAATGGCAAAACTATACAACAGTAATAGATCTCACCGTAGCCTCAAAAAGATACTGCCTATAATTACCTTCGCCAAAAGGTTATGTTTACAGCCCTGTCTGCCTGCCTGTCTGCCTGCCTGCCTGCCTGTCTGCCTGCATGTCTGCCTGCCTACCTGCCTGTCTGCCTGCCTGCCTGTCTGTCTGTCTGTCTGTCTGTCTGTCTGTCTGTCTGTCTGTCTGTCTGTCTGTCTGTCTGTCTGTCTGTCTGTCTGTCTGTCTGTCTGTCTGTCTGTCTGTCTGTCTGTCTGTCTGCCTGTCTCTGTCTGTCTGCCTGTCTGTCTGCCTGTCTCTGTCTGTCTGCCTGTCTGCCTGTCTGCCTGTCTCTGTCTGTCTGCCTGTCTGCCTGTCTGGCTGTTTGCCTGTCTGCCTGTCTGCCAACCTCGTCCCCAGGGCATTTTGCCAGCTCCACGTTGGGAGGTCGGCAAAAATGGCCCTGGCATCGGCTGGTCGATTCTATAATCGGATTGGCCGGTTTAGAAACTTGATTAATTCAGATACAGTGTAATTTATTCATCAAAATATGAATTGCAATAAATCCACTCTGCGAAGTTCATCCAAAGAATTGTAACGATAGCTTTGGTTAAAGTCAAGAACAACATTAGATATATGTTTCTTCCCGACATTTAAATGTATCCTGGATAATCGTGGGGAGTATCATGATGAATAATGCTAGCCAGTTGCATTTATAATAAAGGTTCACATGAGTGATTCGGCAGAGCGTTAACTATTTCTTATTTATTATTCATGTATACGTATTATACAGAAACGAAACACAAAGACCGCACAAATTTTCTTGCCAAAACACCCCAAAATTCAGGGTGTCACGTGACCAGCCGATGCCAGGGCCATTTTCGCCGACCTCCCAACGTGAAGGCAAAATGCCCTGCGGACGAGGTTGCCTGTCTGCCTGTCTGCCTGTCTGCCTGTCTGCCTGTCTGCCTGTCTGCCTGTCTGCCTGTCTGCCTGTCTGCCTGTCTGCCTGTCGGCCTGTCGGTCGGTCGGTCGATCGGTCGATCGATCGATCGATCGTTCGTTCGTTCGTTCGTTCGTTCGTTCGTTCGTTCGTTCGTTCGTTCGTTCGTTCGTTCGTTCGTTCGTTCGTTCGTTCGTTCGTTCGTTCGTTCGTTCGTTCGTTCGTTCGTTCGTTCGTTCGTTCGTTCGTTCGTTCGTTCGTTCGTTCGTTCGTTCGTTCGGGCGTTCGTTCGGGCGTTCGGGCGTTCGGTCGGGCGGTCGGGTGTTCGTTCGTTCGGGCGTTCGTTCGTTCGGGCGGGCGTTCGTTCGTTCGTTCGTTCGTTCGTTCGTTCGTTCGTTCGTTCGTTCGTTCGTTCGTTCGTTCGTTCGTTCGTTCGTTCGTTCGTTCGTTCGTTCGTTCGTTCGTTCGTTCGTTCGTTCGTTCGTTCGTTCGTTCGTTCGTTCGTTCGTTCGTTCGTTTCGTTCGTTCGTTCGTTCGTTCGTTCGTTCGTTCGTTCGTTCGTTCGTTCGTTCGTTCGTTCGTTCGTTCGTTCGTTCGTTCGTTCGTTCGTTCGTTCGTTTGTTCGTTCGTTTGTTTGTTTCTTCGTTTGTTTGTTTGTTTGTTTGTTTGTTTGTTTGTTTGTTTGTTTGTTTGTTTGTTTGTTTGTTTGTTTGTTTGTTTGTTTGTTTGTTTGTTTGTTTGTTTGTTTGTTTGTTTGTTTGTTTGTTTGTTTGTTTGTTTGTTTGTTTGTTTGTTTGTTTGTTTGTTTGTTTGTTTGTTTGTTTGTTTGTTTGTTTGTTTGTTTGTTTGTTTGTTTGTTTGTTTGTTTGTTTGTTTGTTTGTTTGTTTGTTTGTTTGTTTGTTTGTTTGTTTGTTTGTTTCTTGCTAGGATATTTTACAAAATACGCCATGAAAAACACAAAGATAGGATTATTAACACAGACCGACGCAACGCCATATACATGTTTCCATGCCACGAGTGTTCACCACAATACATAGGATAGACATCAAAGAAAGTAGTTTGGGGAGCACGGGTGGCGTGTGCTGTTAGCGCGCTGCCTCTCACCAAAAAGTTAAGCCCGGTTAGACGGGGTTAGTACTTGGATGGGTAACTGCTTGGGAATGACCTCGTTGTCGGGCTTAGGCTCATGTGAGTAGAGTTGTAGTTGATCTCTCCTGTACTTCGAGGGTTTTTCGCCGGGTTCTCCGGTTTTCCTCCCTCCATAAAATCGACACCTAACATCTTAGCTGTGATCCGTGGTCTGAACTGTGTCGTTGGCGGCAGCTTGAAGCGCCTTTGATATGCCTCGACACGGCCACGTTGATCTGCGCCTTCGCAATTCAGCCGCTGGCTGCAAGTAAGGATGATTAGCCACCCAGTCCTTTACCCTTTATCCTTTAACACGACTGACAGAACACAAAAACGCTATTAGACGACACGACCCTAGATCTCTTCCTGCAAACCACGCAGACGACTATGGACACACTTTTGACTGGTCAGAAACAAAGATACTAGGCCACGGTCCTACTAATCACTGCCCGGGACTGCCCGAGACTGCCCGGGAGTATAAAATGACTGCCCGAGACCTATAACTCGTTCCTTTATCCAGTAATTAATTATTTTTTTATAAATAATGTTGTTAACCACATGTTTATAAATGGAAACAAGATGGCAAGGCTGTCAACAGAGTAGATAGATAGAGATAGATAGATAGATAGATAGATAGATAAATCGTTTATTTCCAAAAAAAGAAGTCAGCTTTGCAGTCGAAGACTGAATTACGCTGAAAAACTATTACAAGCAATTGTATAAAAATTATGTTATATTTACACGGTCAATTTTGAAAATTTAGGATTATAAATTTAAAAATCAAAGTTAAAATTGTTTGCAAAATGTACTATAAATGATTTCTTGAACCGATCTGTCTTGCATCATATCCTTTGATACATTAATTCTAGGTGGTAATATATAGGCTAGTTTATGATTATTATTCTTAACAATATTACTAAATAAATCACTACACAATTGGTCCCATCTTTCACAAAGTTTGGGAAGATTTGTCTCCGAAAGTGCATCATCATAACTGAGGTCTGGAAAGATCACACGCATGGCTCGTTTCTGAATCCTCTCAATTTCATTAGATAAATATGTTGGCAGGTTGCTATGGAAGACCTGACACGAATATTCCATGACAGATCTAATGCAACAGAATAGAATCTGACAAGGTCTTTATTACACACGTTGGCTCGTTTTAGCTGCTTCAATAAATATAGTCTTTTGGCTGCCGTAGATGTAATCTTTTCGATATGTCCATTCCACTTCAAATCTTTCGAAATAGGCATTCCTAGAAGTGTAGCAGTTGATACTTTTTCCAAAGGCTTATTATCAATATTCAGCTGTTCATATTCAATAGGTGATTTTTTAAATGATACAATTAATTCCTTGCATTTAATCGGGTTTAATCGAAGGTTATTTTCCACTGTCCATTGTGTGCCGTGTATTGGTTCGCCTCTTCCTTTTCATACACCTCCATTTTTTGCGAAGTCCAATTTTGCAGACATCTGATATTTTCTAGATCTCTTACTGAGTGCACAAGGCTATCAAATTATTCCATGTTATTCGATAGTTTTGGTGCCAAAATAATGAAAGAGAATGTCCAAAAGCCAGCACGCGGAAGTGCATTATAGAAGTCCAATTTTGTCATGGTCATGCTGAATTTCCAATTTATTAGTTAAATACATGTTCAAGTTTCATTCTTTATTGATTTTAACATCGTTCAGCTGATGTTTCAAAGTGTTTATATAAACCTACAAGATTTTCCCGCGAATTCAAGGAAGCCTGGCACAGCATCGACAGATCCACATTCAATCGACACATAGAAATACCCACAGCCTACCGTCAACTTAAACACGCTTCATTCCATCAACGCAAACAATCAGATCATAATCCATCAACGAATATCGGCAACTCAAGTACTCAATATATCTTATGATAAATATCAAAGCCCATGCAGCATAATATTTTGACATAAACCATTATATAGAGTAAAACAAGAGAGAAATCATAATATTTATTTAAAGTTCTAACGTTTCGTTGTTATCACAACATCTTCAGAGAATAATAATTTACATAAATGCAGAAAGCCTAAATATATAGTTACAGAGTTGTCATAGATTATGAATTAATTAACCAATCAGGAGAGAATACTAAAAATACATATCACAAAAGAACTAGAACCCAAGGATAGTGCAAAGTTTCGTAGATTTTGATGAGTATTTGATAGATTTTGATAGAGTTCACAATTGCTCACCGTTGTGATAGACCCGTGAACTTTTGGGTCTGTGTCGGTGTTGACACTTCGTCACCTTTCGCCATCTGAAATGCTAACGTGGCGACTGAACGTTGTGGCAATGTTCGTTGACATCTGATCGCCTTTTGCACCTGAAGTGCTAACGTGGCAACTGAACGTTGTGTCGATGACACATTGGCCATCTACTCGCATTTCGCTACCAACTGAAGCTTCCTGGCGAGTCGCAGGATTGTAAAGAGTCGCAGGATTGTAAAAAGTCGCAGAGAACAGACACAACTTCACTTCTCGAATACCTCGTCGAAAAGAAAGAAAACGCGCAAAACACAAGCAATCATGTGACCAAAAAACTCATTTCCGTATTTAGACAGCCAATCACATCAAAGAACGTTCCCGTTGCTAGGCGTCATATGCCTCACATGATTTCATCTCTCATATCCGGTCGTATCAATGACACGTAAACAACTCATTTGACCTTCGACTATTCTGTTATTATAAAATATCTGTTTTTGTTTAAATCTATTACGCGAATTGATAAAGGATTCAAAGTCTGGTACTCGGCTGGCGGCTGCTTTACTAGAGCTGACTTTCACTGAGCCCGAGGTATCTTGACATAAAAACAAAAGAAGGCGAGTCGGCTATATGTTAAACTCGACTGCGAATTGAAATTTCATAAAAAAATACGCCGTCTGTAACCAGCCATTAAATGTCGTATGATATTTATACTATAAAAGTACAGCGATGATGCAATTATGCAAACAGCCGACTTCTCAAGCGGTGATTTAATACACATTACTTTTATATGTCGGCAAAGAAAAACTAACTACGGCAGTCTTGAGAATCGACACAAAATAAACTGGACTACGATCTATGATACAGCGTATCTGCGTTATGGGAAACACGTCGTTTGTGACTTGTAATTTTGTCTGAGGCAATTGTCGTAGGCCTTAATAGTATGAAAATATAGTTGTGTATATAAAGTATTTGGAAATCACCAAACCGTGAAGAGGCGAAAAAAAGATGAATTGTGTTAAACACGGCAGCACAAGCGACCAAAACAAAAGACGATGATTGTACTGAGTTTATCGTCTAAGAAAGTTTATGCACTCAGCGCCCTTCGTTCATCATACCTGAGCGGCTAATATCATACCACCCTTAGGAAAATCTCTAGTTTGACTCTATAAATTTCAAAATTAGCAGTTGGGCGGCTGGGCGCGATTCGTCAACAGTGAAATATAAACTAATAAAAATTACTGAACATACGCTTACCTCGAAATACATGTGACAATATAATCCTTTCGCTCAGACCATATTTAATTAGACCACATAGTCCTTATTTTGACAAGAAAATTCATCGCCTCCTCTCTATTAATCGCTTGTCGGTCGCACCTTCTTGTGTCCCCGCCATTATATGGTATTCACTTTTGCTGTAAAATTTAGTTTCGCGCGTGCGCAGTAAGATTTCTACATAAACCGGGGGGAAAACACCCAGAGGAAAACATTATATTCTGATTTTAGACTCGACATACTTCAAGATTAAAATGTAATATTTTTAAAGTCTTTCAAGAGATATCCACAGATACTTTACTAAATTGTCTTAGTTATTAGTGAAACTCTTTAAAGTACCTATTGACAACGATATTATTCATCCAAGCACGACAACTTATATGTCGCTAAACTTGGCACACCCCCTGGAAAAGTTTACACTATGTATGTATGTATGTATGTATGTATGTATGTATGTATGTATGTATGTATGTATGTATGTATGTATGTATGTATGTATGTATGTATGTATGTATGTATGTATCGTGTGAATTTTCGCCACCATCACAATACTGCAAAGTTTCTGCGAAACTTTGCACAGTTTCTGCGAAACTTTGCACTAAAAAGTGGAGCGGTGCCAATATTTGCGATTAAAGAAGGTTTGAGTTTCGCGCAAAAGAAGTTCTGATTCAGAAGAGCAACTAGAAATAACCTTAAAATCATTAAAAGAAACAGGGTGACCAGTGTCACGGTGATGAGAGAGGATACTTGTGAGAGGAGGGTTACTATACTTCTTCCCAGTAAGAGGCGAGATTCCCATATGGTTAGACACACGTGTATGTAAATGTCGGATTGTTTCTCCGATGTAAGAAGCTCCGCAGCTTCCACACGTAAAATTGTATACAATATGTGACCTAAGACGTAAAGGAATTTTATCTCTAAAAGAAAAGAAGTGAAAAAGTCTAACTGAAGGACGAGCGATAAACCTAATATCAATTTGAGGATAGGCAGATGAGAGAAGTTTCCTGAGTTGGGTTCGGATTTGGACAAAATGCTGTCCAGTAAACGGAAGAGAGAAATAAATGGTGCGTTTAGGAGCTGTAAGTGGTTTAATTGATTTGGAGAAAACTTTGTCGAGAAAAGCAGCAACGCAGCTGTCAAGCTGCGATCGGAACGTGATCTCACGTTCTTCCTTTTCTCAATTATCTTAACTCTAACATGCTAAAATAAAATTTACTCACGAATTGGAGGTAAACAAATCTTTGCCGTTCCTAGACATAAATATTAATCGTTCCGGTGGTTGCTTTTCCACAAATGTTTACCATAAACCCACTTTTACTGGTCTTTTGACCTCTTTCGATTCTTTTATTCCTTTCTCTTACAAAAGAGGCCTAGTCTCCTCCTTCTTAAACCGACAGCATTTTATCCAAATCCGAACCCAACTCCGGAAACATCTCTCATCTGGCTATATCCTCAAATTGATATTAGGTTTATCGCTCGTCCTTCAGTTAGACTTTTTCACTTCTTTTCTTTTAAAGATAAAATTCCTTTACGTCTTAGATCACATGTTGTATACAATTTTACGTGTGGAAGTTGCGGAGCTTCTTACATCGGAGAAACAATCCGACATTTACAATACACGTATGTCTAACCATATGGGAATCTCGCCTCTTACTGGGAAGAAGTATAGTAACCCTCCTCTCACAAGTATCCTCTCTCATCACCGTGACACTGGTCACCCTGTTTCTTTTAATAATTTTAAGGTTATTTCTAGTTGCTCTTCTGAATCAGAACTTCTTTCGCGCGAAACTCTATTTATTCGCGATCTCAAACCTTCTTTAAACGCAAATATTGGCACCGCTCCACTTTTTCTTTTGTGATATGTATTTTTAGTATTCTCTCCTGATTGGTTATTTAATTCATAATCTATGACAACACTGTAACTATATATTTAGGCTTTCTGCATTGATGTAAATTAATTTATTTTATGGTTTATGTCAAAATATTATGCTGGGCTTTGATATTTATCATAAGATTACGATTCCCGCCTGGTCAATCGATAGCTGAATAATATATATATATATATATATATATATATATATATATATATATATATATATATATATATATATATATATATATATACGATTTGTAATCCAGGCATAATGTGTTCGTTTTTAAGAGTTCTCCAGATTCAATAATGTATACTTCTTCTTGAGCTTTCGACTCGGTGCTGCATGGAATGGAATGCATTTTTATTCAGGATATCTTATCAGTAATTACAAAGTTTACTGTTATCACTAGAGTCCTGATGAAATTACAATTCAATATTAACAATAATTTATATTAACAATCAAGTCAAAAGTCATTTTTAAAGGCACTAATAGAACAGTGCCAGATAGGCTATCCATAAAATTAATCTAATTTACATTTGATTTCGCTTAAGGTTAAAGATGATCTAATAAATTGGGGGAATTTGTTGTATATAACTCCCCCCATATGATAGAAGCCATGTCTTGCTGATTCAAGCTTGACCTTAGGTAGTCTAATACTTATATGTCTTATTTCTGGTATTGTAAGAATGATTGAAAGACTTGAAATAGTTATCGAAAGGTGGTCCTAGATGTTGATTTGAACATTTAAAGACAATAATGCAGGCAGATTTTTCTATCAAGTTACATATTCCAGGAAGGTTTAAATTTACTAACCTAGAAGATTTATTCGAGTCTTCATCAGAAGTGAGGGAAAGATGATAGGCCTAGTGTTTTATTGTGTTGACCATTCATGTGTCTTCGTGATTGTAATCGTTGTGAGAATGTAATTGGTTGATTGTTTGATTGTACCGTCGTGTAGGGATTGGTTGTTTTGTCCCTTGGTAGATTTTGAATCGTGCTGTCCTCAGGGGAAACTCCGGTGTTGAGTTTCTTCTTATCCTTGGTATATATACATATATATATATATATATATATATATATATATATATATATATATATATATATATATATATATATATATATATATATATATATATATATATATAATATGTCTACCGGCAAAATACTGATAAAAACGAACGAGCGAACGAACAAACGAACGAACGAACGAACGAACGAACGAACGAACGAACGAACGAACGAACGAACGAACGAACGAACGAACGAACGAACGAACGAACGAACGAACGAACGAAGGAACGAACGAAGGAACGAACGAAGGAACGAACGAAGGAACGAAGGAACGAAGGAACGAAGGAACGAAGGAACGAAGGAACGAAGGAACGAAGGAACGAAGGAACGAAGGAACGAACGAAGGAAGGAAGGAAGGAAGGAAGGAAGGAAGGAAGGAAGGAAGGAAGGAAGGAAGGAAGGAAGGAAGGAAGGAAGGAAGGAAGGAAGGAAGGAAGGAAGGAAGGAAGGAAGGAAGGAAGGAAGGAAGGAACGAACGAACGAGTGGGCGGAGTTGAAAGAGAGCCTGCTACTGAAGCAGTAACTTTTTAGCAGTGTAGAAAAAACAATCGAAATATAGTAAGGTTAGATATACTGCCGAAACAGAGAACGTAGGAGAACGTGTATATATATATATATATATATAGTATCAAGCAACTAGTGCTCTATTACAAATGTGGTCTATTGGTGATAGACCACTAGTAGCGTTATTCAATGACAAACCTTTTTAAAACGGGAATATTCCTATCTAATTCCTATCCCAACCAATCAGAAGCCACGACATATTCACGCTGCAACCAAAACCTTGGCCTCCTTCACAGACGTTTGTATGGCTCGCTTACCTATATGAAGAGTGCATGAGAACGAACCCGACCTGACGGCTGCGAAGGAGACTACCAAAACATGGTAACTAAGCCAAACATTGGCTCACGCGATTGATTGGCTTAGCAATATCTCATGTTGTGTACTTGACATCTTTTGACTGTATTTGTTGTTAAACAGTGAAAACTAAACGAACTGGCATCTGTTGTTGCATTACGGCTTTTCCGACTCCCCCTGGCACAGAGTACTTAATATTCCTTCCCCTGGATAACCTAAAATGATGGAACCCGGATTACTGCATACAGCGTCTAACCCTCCGTTAACCAAAGTGAGACGCTCCAACAATTTATAGCCACATGGACAAAGATGGTAGAAAATTTATGATGCCGTAAATTATATTAAGTAATTCCTATCTGTATACATTAAAGCATGCATGCAACATGCAAGCATTACAATTTACATACCAATATCTTTAATATCTTTAACCCCGTTTTCTTCTATCGTGTCGTTCCAATCAGGCCACACATCAGAAAAATGAGCACTCTCCCACTCTATTTTAAAGAAAAATTCTCATTGAGTTCCTTTTTTGTTTGTTTTGTTTTTCTTTATTCAACGTTAACTATGTACACATCATAATTATGTCCTAAATTTTTAGAAGCTGATTTACAAATTTTTGGATTCTTATTTAGCAAAAAAGCTTTACATGCAGTTCCGCGTGTCGACATGTGAAGCTATATTTTCAAACTCATTAATAATTCATGACGAAAATTCAAAAGAAACCAATATTTAATCAGTATTTATATAGAAATCGGAGGAAGATTACAGTCAAATTTAGCAAACTGTGAACTCAATATTAAAATAAAAATAAAATATTAATTCGTTTGAGAAGCTATATCCAACATTCGTCAGTGTTCATCCTCCGATGTCTAAATACAGACAGGTTGGTTAAAAAAAACTCGGCTTTGCCTCGTATTTTTAACCTATACTTGGCTGTATTTAGAAATCGGAGGAAGAACACTGACTTGTGTTGGGCATATTAAATAAAAAAAACATGTTGGAATGGAGTTTGTTTTGAAAAACGCTTTCAAAAAACGCTTTCAAAACTTTCATAATGACTAGCAACACTTTAAATATTCTTTTATGAACCTTTCTGGCCTCGTTATGAAGCAAAAATTCTTTTGAATTCTATACACACAAGCGAGGCTGGAAAATTTTATTGAGATGCACGTAAACTGAATATTCAAATTAGTCGCTATTACGAAAATGGTCTATATGGAGAAACATTTGGATTAGAGATCAACGATATGCAGAGTATGGGGGCGATTATATGCAAAATACAACAGTTTCATTGCAAGCCTAGAAATATAAGAAATCTTACCTTTTGAGTAACCGTGTAGACCATAAATGTTTGTTAAAGTGTTGTCACTACTGTTAATAAATGGTTGTGTTGGCAGCTTAAACTTTGTGATGTAAAAGTCTGTCAGGTAATGAGTCGAATCCTTGTACCGGTAGTTGTCGTCAACATCTGGTTCATTTTTACAAGGAAGTCGCATAGCCCCAGCTACAAATAGAAGGAAAAGGTAAAAACATTAACTTTTGCACAACTTAACAAGCTACATATGCAAACATGTGCATGTGTAAGTTTTAATTCGATTCAAGTCAATTTGCTTATTTCAGTTTTCATTTGAAATCACGTAATCGACTAAGCTATATATCTTGTATTTTTTACTTGTATTTTGGGTCAAAAGTTCTTTTTGTAATTTGGTTTATCGACATTAACTCTTAGATTTGGGAAAACGGAATAAAGGGAAAACGATTCATCAGCCGCCCCGCTAACTAGGCTAGCTCACGAGACCTACACACACATAAATAAATAAAATGCGTGATTGAACTCGTACCAAAATTGTGCAAAAATGTTTTCAAAAAATAAGAATACTAGGCTCATTTATTATATGGCTGCATGCGTGAGTTTGCTTCTTGGTCCGTAAAAATTGTAAGTTCTACTTGCTGCAACATGCTGATTCAACTTGCAAAGATCATTGTTGTGCGATAATGTATATAAGGTGGATGGTAATACGTGCAACAAAGCTATTCAACTTGCAACGCAACAATGTTGCAGCAATTTGTTACTCGTATTACTTAACCTTAAACGGTTAAAACACTTTTCTCTCGGCCCGACATTGGCTGGAGAATATTTGAGTTGATTTGAATACAAATAAAAGAGAACTAAGTATCTTTATTCAAATATTCTAAACAATAAAGTGTGTTGAAATACTATACAGCTGGTTTTCTTTAAAGATGTTTATAATTTATATCGGTTTTATCGCAGGCAAATATTTTCCCGTACAGACCTCGCACTCGGTTAATAAGTTTTTATTACCTTCTCCGAATAAGCCAGCATCGAGATCGCTATTTTCATTAGTGTACGTGTGTACTCTTCCACCAAAACGACCTGTCTTCTCCAGTATTTTGACTTTAACACCAGCTCTAATCAGCTCATACGCAGCCACTAAGCCTGCCATACCAGCACCGACTATGAGAACATCTGCGTCAAACTCTTGACGCACATCTGCGTCAAACTCTTGACGCACCTCACCTCCGAGTACAGCTGGTGGATGTACCGGCCAGTTGTTGTAGGCGGTTTCTAGGCCGTTTTCAGCAATGTCCATCAACAACGACTTTAATAAGTCGCTTTGTTGTATTGGCTTATTAGGATCTGTGCGCGTCTCGGCGATTTTCTTGTAGGACTGAAACGCTCTGCTTGATTTATACCCTCCTAAGTATCCATTCACCCAATCAGGTTCATCAGGACGGTTAGGCGAATCCATTTTCATACTTTTTGAAGTCATTTTTCAACCCGCGTAATTTGCACTGTAACAAATTTTAAAGTGCACATGAGATAAAAATTTGCCCAAATATTTTATGACTGAGTTTTGGAAAACACTCAAAACAAGGGGGTATTCAAAGACTGCATATACCTCTGCCAGCGGGTTATTTTCAGAGATGTTTAAAAACAAAACCCACGAGATCTGAATGTAAATTAATGAATAAAATGCTTGACTGCATTCGTACCAAAATTGCGCAAACTTGTTATTGCATTACATATTAAGGATAATGAGCGCAATCAAACATTTCTATACGGAGAACATTTTGCGCAGATTTTCATTAAATTACGACCAAATTTAACCAAAATTGAAATCGTTGGTACTTGGTCTATGGTCAATGTTTCGACAAACTTTTATAAAAACATGTGCTTGATCTATCTTGTGAGATATCCTGGCGACGAACGAACGAACGAACGAACAAACAAACAAACAAACAAACAAACAAACAAACAAACAAACAAACAAACAAACAAACAAACAAACAAACAAACAAACAAACAAACAAACAAACAAACAAACAAACAAACAAACAAATAGAGGTGAAAACATAACTTCCTGCATGCAGAGGTACTGGTTTTTACATGCCATATCTTTTTGCTTTGTGAAAAAAACGATCACGCAAGTTGAGCTATGTTGTGAACAGTACAATACAGAGAATTGGGCACATTTTTTGATCAATTAGATTAAGTGAAACAAACATTTGCAGACCTAATTATTCCAAAATTCCCAAGATCTCGTCTCCACAATTTGAAATAGTTTAGCCAAATAAATCCAAAGATATAGCCGAATTTTACGTTTTGTGCTATGTACAACTTAGGACGTCATCAGCTCAAACTTCAAGATTAACATCGCAGGATATAAGATGCGAAAGGTGTGCAAAAACAATCTCCTATTATTTTAAGTGTTCTTCAAAATACAATTATAAAAAGATTAGAGTAAAAAGCAAGAGCTATATTTATCTGAAAAATATATGTATTAAGACATACGAAAACAGTCCTGGTGTAAATGTCCCTCTCCTCCGCAGAGGTTCGGAGGCGAAGGCGTGCGGGCGAGAGAAGACGCGCGGGGAATGATGGGAAGAGGGAAAGAAAATGAGCCTCTGTCAGATGATGATGTCAATATCGCGCCAAACTCCGTGATGGACTAGGCGCCAGACTCGGGATTTCAAATTATATAATCAATTCTACTACGCAAAAGTCGAAAATCAATTAATTGTGAACAAAAGACACATTAAAATCGCTGCCAGACAATTCTCAACTCGACAATGTTATTGTAACAAAAGGACAGGATTTTCCGGTTTTGAATCATGCAAATATAAGTATAAAACGAACGCTACATGAGAAAATTTATCATTGATCTCAAAGGACAAACTGTTGTAAACATAGATCTTACCGTTATGTTGTAGCGACGAGAATATTTAAGGCGTTCCAAACTAAAACGGGGTTTTCCAAAGTAATTTTTTTCAGCGACTTTTTCAACATTGTGCGGAATTTTACGGTTCTTGTCGCAAAAATAGAGTTTTATCCCCAAAACTTACACATTACAAAAAGCTAACGCATTTTATGCAATGAAAAAGACGCATTGTGCTGATTATTTGTGAAATGTTAGTTCGCACAGAATAACAAATCTAGTTAAAATTAAAATTACGCAGAATTTTAGTGGGAAAATATGTTATAAATTGTTGAATTCTGCTAGGTACATTTAGTATTACGCATAAAACACATAATTTGCCTTGAATACAGATTATGCAGCTCATATATTGGGTTAAATTCATTATTTTGGCCGAAATTTTTTATCGTCTTATTTTTATCGCAATAAGCCAGCAAGTTGTCCTGATTTAAAATCCCATGCATTTATTTTAAGCAAGAAAAAAATGATAGAAATTGCGTGTTACGAAGAAAAGTTGTTCCGAATTTAGGAATACTTTTTCCATTCGAGTCAACAGAAATTGTTAAAAATTCGGAATTACGAAGAAAAGTTGTTCCGAATTTCGGAATACTTTTTCCATTCGAGTCAACAGAAAGTGGTAAAAATTGCGAATTACGAAGAAAAGTTGTTCCGAATTTCGGAATACTTTTTCCATTCGAGTCAAAAGAAATTGTTAAAAATTGCAAATTACGAAGAAAAGTTGTTCCGAATTTCGGAATACTTTTCCATTCGAATCAACAAAAATTGGTATAAAAATTGCGAATTACGAGGAAAAGTTGTTCCGAATTTCGGAATACTTTTTCCATTCAAGTCAGTAGAAATTGATGTAATTGTCAATATAAGTGACTGTTGGAATTAAGATTATAATTGGCTATAATTAATTATAATTTTGTAGATTTGTAAACGTAAATTTGTTAAAATATATAATACGTTCAACATATATGTCACATCAAGTGAACTTTATTGAAACACAATACGTTTCCGGGCACATTGACTTTGTATATACATAATATTTATGTACATGTAAATAAAAATTGGTTGCTAGAATTGCGGAACTCCGTTCTAGATCATCCCATAATGGGGGAAGAGTCTTGCACTCTTGAGTCTATCTAAGTACATCTATTAATCTAACAAGTATTCACTAAATGTGTTTAAAGTAAAAAAATAATTAATTCATTAAACTAAAGAATAATACGCATAAAATGATATCTCAAGACTGAATGAATAAGAGGAATGAAAAAAAAGTACAGAAATGAAACGGAGGCTTTGTGTTGGTCACATGACATGAGGTAAAATTTTCTAAAAACTTCTTGATAACATTTTAGAAACTTAAAGAACACAGCAAAATACACAATTTTGTGTAATTTTGCATTGTAATTTTTAAATATATTATGTCGTATACAAAGACGTAGTTAGAATTGTCCTTTAGTTTAGTTACTAAGAAGAGTAATTCACTAAAATAAAACATTCCATAAGTGTTTGAAAGGACAACAAAGAAAAAGATCATTTTTCACCATTATCATCATTTGATATCAAATAATAAGATTTGCAAACAATTCTAACTAATTGTTTATTTGTTTGCTCGCATCAAAATGTAGCTATAAAAATTAAAGTGAAAAATCGACCGTATTGTGTATCTTGAAATGTACAATTCAGTGTTTTCATTGGCCACAGACTACACAGAGTTGCTTGTGGAGTAGGCAGCACTTCACTTGCGATAGTAATTTCTAGTTATATTTATGTTAAGGTATAGCAGTATACGAATTGACTAGACGCTGTGAGTCCTTTGTGTTCTCACTTTCCTCTTGGTATCAACGTTTCAAGTACTTACGGCTACTTTCAGGTAGTTTGGAATTCTCATCAAGCTCAAAGCCACATAAAAACATCAGAATGAGAACCCAGTCCCAATCGGCGAACATGCACTCGCTCTGAGGCAACACTGTTGAACTATCTTCACCATTTTTTTCTGTCTGGAGTGTCGCGACGAAGACTTTGGGAAGACAGGGTTGAAGTTCCTGGGATTGAAAAGCCAAAGGCGAACACCGAGGGGCAATCCTCGTCGTCTGCTTTGTCTAATTTGTAGCGACGAACACTTTGCGGAGACACTAGTGGGGCTTGAAAAGCCAAAGTCGAACACTGAGTCTAAAGAGCAATCGCCCTCGTCGTCATTTTTTGTCTGGTGTGTCGCGCTGAACAACATGGCCTTTGGAAGTCCGCGTTGAAGTTTCTGGGTTCGAAAAGCCAAAGGCCGACACGGTGTCTTGTTCCATGCCTTGTCAGGGTTTGGCGTGTCGCGACGAATAGCTTCGTCTGGTAAACGCTTGGGCGAATTCGAAAAGCCAAAAGCCAACACTGACAAGCAATCATCACCGTCTTTTCATGGGGTATGTATCATATAATGACTAGGAAAAGAAGGCAATGCTAAATAACTAATAACTGTAGCCTATGGCTATGCGTCAAATAGCGCCCGAAGAAATAATCTCATAACGATTTGCGTCATCCGCCTTTATTTGTTGACATGCAACGTCCAGAGTCCTGGAGTGCGGTTCCGGAGTAAACTCTATATAGGAGGCCGTTTTTGTTTTTTAAATATTAAATTGGGTTATATAAAAAATAGGCATGTCCAGACATGCATGTATTTACTTCGTTCAATCATGCCTATAGCTACTATGGTAAAAACAATGCTGTAACTACTGTATGTACTTTGTATTCAGAGCTTAAGAAAGGAACTCAGAGTAAAGCCATCAAAGCACAGGAGGCTGAGCACTAACAACTCTACTCATATCTGGCACAGAAGCATGACGGTCCCAAGCCCATGCAGATATGTGCATGGTCATGCACCCATTCAAATACTAACTCAGTAAAATTGGGCTTTACTTCGGTCCCCATGGTGACAGGCAGTGTGATCTTGCATAGCTTGACTATTAAAGCTATAGTAGTATTAAAACCCTATGGTAATAAAGTATGGTTGTTGTAAAGTTTAGTAGGCCAATCTAATTTTAGTACAGTACATCAATAACAGCTCACAAAATTTGACTAATAAAGTATTTAAATAACTTTGTTACAACAATTTGTCAAATTATTATAATGCAATCCAGTTCGTATATGAAGGAAGTATGACTGCGGCTGTAAACTTTAGAAATACTGAAGTTGTGAACGAAGATCTCCAGCAATTGTCATCAAAATTATGAAAGCAACTATACGTTAATTGTTCTTCAAGATCGAGTAGACATATATACTGTATATGCATGCATGCAGTAAAAGGTAGAATAAATGTTTGGCATTCATGACATAAATTTTTGCATGACATTGACAACTGCAGCATACAATTTAATTACCCCATTATTATTCATTATAAATATAAAGGATTGCCGTTTCGCACTCTCTACATAGCCTGTCAATATGTTATTTAATAGCATAATAATTTCGCTCGTGGACTACCACAGGTTTTGCACATTGTTGCTTGATCATGAAGCTAGTTTTGTTTTCTTAGAAGAAAATTTCATTTCTGTTCAGCAATGCACAGCCTTGTCAGTTTACAAAGCTCGATCAGACTGCTGAATACATGTAAACATGCGGGTCATATAAATTGCGTCGTCTGAATATGAAATTGTCCAGACTATTTTAAAGAGGCTTTCAAAAACGTATCATCATTCCAACAACGTCTATAGTACATCAAATTTAAAAATTGACAACGATTCATACTTAAAATACTCACTAAGCTTGTAAAAACTTCTATTCTTGAAATAAATATCTCCCTCCTTGAATACTCCGTCTCCATGCTGCCATAGCATCGACTTACAAGAAGTACTTCGTTTACAATTTTGGCTTCGGTGGTTTGTCGTGAGTCAATCGTTGAATTCTATGTTTTGATTGGCTCCAAAGGCATTCTATTGTTACATTAACAACCACGATAAACTTTTATAGGCTGATAAATGCATAAACATTTTCGCGCTCCGAGACCAGTTATAACCTCAAGAATTGAAAGCAATACAGTACCATTGCGTCGGACAGCTTCATAAACGCCAATATAATCATAATGAATATATGAAAACATTTTAAAGTAAACTTATCTTGGACTTTTTGAGCGATAGAATGCCCTTCACGGCTTCACGTGTTGGGGCATTTATATTAGGTAAAGCAGTCTTGAGAAAATATTCTTCTTTACCGAGAACTCGACAAACGATGACGCTTTCAGATGAAATCGATGCATATATTTGTCGCAATAACAACTTGTTGTTGCTTTCTAAAGCTGATCGCGAGCGATCAAATATGCTTGTAGAAGCCATGATCGAGGCAAACAGATCGCACACTTGATGGCTGGCATGTTAGACAGGCAGTCAAGGTTCTGCATAGCCAATCAGATTGCTCAATTTGAGGTAAATCAGGCAAGATTTGGAGCAAGCCGTGTTCAACCAATGAGAATGGCAAAATCGGGTCAGATACTGCAAAATGGCTGCCAGATACGGCAAATCAATCAGTGCTCAGAATTTACCAATCAGAGTGGCTAAAACGGGGTAAGTAAGTCAAAATGGCTGCCAAATTCGGCAAACCTGATCAGTGCCACCAGGAGGAATAAAACGTCCGCGCGCCTTCCCGAAAATGGTCCTGGTGACGAATTACATTTTCTGCGATTGTTCTCGCTGCTATTACGTCGTTTTTAACCAGACTTTATTTTGCAATCGCTATTTTTTTTTACCTTAGTCGTCTGACTTATTGACTAACGCTAGATCCGCCCCTTTGGATGGAAATCATGCCTTCAGTGTAATGGCCGATTCGTATTGGGAAGACAAGGCTTACGACGGCGACTGGAAGATAAACGGGAACGAGAAAAGGAATTTTGGAAAGCTAACACTGGCTGAAGTAGCAACTACTAGACTTGCTCCAAGTCTGCCTCTTGGTTGTTTCGAGACGGGCTTGTTTCGATATGTCAGTTTATTTTGATTTAAATACAGTATGTGTGGTGGGAGGCAATGCGGAACATACTGTATTTATTAAATCAAAATAAAACAATTCGAAACAAACCCGTCTCGAAACAATCAAGAGGCAGACTTGGTGCAAGTCTAAGCAACTATGTGCTGGCCAAGGTAAGTTTTCTTGATTTGATTTAGGCCATATCCACACGTATGCGTTTTCATAGCGCTTTTATGTTGTTCTCGGTCCTCACGGGAGCAGAAAACAATAATGGTCTCATTACCTGAAACAATATGAAAACGCTAGGAAAACGTATACGTGTGGATGGGGTCTTAATTTCGCCCTTGTATGCATTTTAACTAATTGCATTATGTATAGACATATAATATTGAAGGAACATGGGCCTACTAGAAACGTATACAGGCTTTTTGCTATTTATTCCTTAGCATGAAATTCATGTTTGCAACAAGCATACTCCCGAAACTCCTATCGCGGCCCTGCTCTTTTCTCTCAAGCCGTATACAAAATTGCAAGTGTAAAAAGATCTCTATTCTGTTCATGCATGTTTCGATATCATTCAAAATACAGTCCTTTTGTGTTCACACTTTCCTCAGGAAATTTGAGTGTGGTCTGTTTGTTTCTATACTTGTCGCGCTGGCCCATAAATCGTTTAGAAGATATCCCATACATGCAGTAAACTACGTATTATAAACCCTGGATAGGCTGGGGCCGCTGGGCTTATACAATTTCATATTGGGTTTTGGGTGGGCTTATATCAACGGCCTGTATAAATGGGGAGACATTTATCAGGGGGAACTTATAACCGGGATATCTCTTTGTTTATAGGCAGATGGGCTTATAGATAGGGGGCACATAATCCGCAGTTTACGGTATAATTCTCTTACAGTATATAGCAAAGCGAAAAGGTAGTGAACTGCGACGTGGTTTTAAGCAACGAAATCCTGTTTCGAACGGAACCTCGTCTACCCTCTATACCTTTTTTATAAACCTCTATAGTTTTATACGAAGTTAAATTGCATCTGAGGAACTGTTAAAGGCGCCCGGATTTCTGGGTGTGACAATCCATAGTGGAAAACTAGTTAAGTCAGTTTGGATATTCAAAACTATTAGTTTATCTCAAGGTTGAGAATTGAAATAAAACTAAGTTAGGTGGCTTTCCACAACACTGGTCTGTACTAATTATAATATATTTGATTATTTTAGTCTTTTTAAATTGGCCACTTGGCGAGACGATTGACATTACGCTTAAGCAAGTCATGGTTCATTTAAAGAAATTGTTGTTAGAAAAATAGAACCAATTTCTTTTGACTCGAATGGAAAAAGTATTCTGAAATTTGGAACAACTTTTCTTCGTAATTTGTAATTTTTACCAAATTTCTGTTGACTCGAATGGAAAAAGTATTCCGAAATTAGGAATAACTTTTCTTTGCAATTTGTAATTTTTACCAATTTCTGTTGACTCGAATGGTAAAAGTATTCCGAAATTCGGAACAACTTTTTTCGTCATGAATTTGTAATTTTACCAATTTCTGTTACTCGTATGGTAAAAGTATTCCGAAATTCAGAACGACTTTTCTTTGCAATTTGTAACTTTCACCAATTTCTGTTGACTCATATGGTAAAAGTATTCCGAAATTCGGGACAACTTTTTTTCATAATCCGCAATTTCTACTAAATTCTGTTGACTCACTGAATGTAAAAAAGTATTCCGAAATTCGGAACAAATTTTCTTTGACATTCACACCGTTCCATGTATTTATTGAAACCTCTGTAAAATTTCGCATATTTGAATAAATATTACATTTCCTGCTGACAATGATTATGGTTGAATATTTTTCCGCATAATATAGATATTTTTACTTGCAATAATCAGCGAGTGTAATTTTCTGGCAAATATTTCATTTTTTGCGGAAAAAAACAACTTTGGAAAACCCAAGTTTAGTTTGGAACGCGTTATTTCCAGCGCTGTTCGTCGATTTTGTTTATCAAGTTAATCTGGAGTGGAAAACTACCAGGCAGTTCGATAAACGTTTGTCAGTCTGGCAGCGTATAGAATTTTTCGATCCGTTCCGCGGGTGATTTCCATAGAAAAATTCAGAATAACATCCAGAAGTACATTCTATAGACTTAGACTTAAAGAAAACAATGTGCTTCGTTGCAAACTATCGTCGCCGTCTGCCATTAGCACTGAGGCCATTTTTTCCCCCTTTTCCCGTCTTCCCATCGTCCACCGCACACCTCTGATCTTCCTTGGCCCAGGCCTAATTTACTAGAGCCCCTGCGGAGGAGAGAGTGTAAATGTAGTGGACCTGTAAACTGTCAAGTTTATATTTAGTTAATTAATTAAGTCACCTGACACGCAAGTATGTAATTGAAAAACGTTTCGTGACACGAGACGAACTCGTGTTATGTCGCGTAGGCTGTAAACGCTAGGGTTTATTGTGATATTCGATAGATCGAAAGAAGTTATCTTGAATATATTCCTCGAGGACTCTCGCCTATTTTACGTGGCAAGTATTTTACATTGCTTGCTGCTACATAAACGTAGAATAAAATAAGAGCGCAGCTCAAAACTGTTACATGAAGAGCCATAACACAAACCTAAACAATATAAATCGACTAACTATAAGTTTGTGATCGAAGACGATATTGGCGTCGGCGAAAATTGATATTTTACCTTGGATTTCAAAAACCGTAACGTTCACGTCAAGTGCCACAAACAGCAGTGTCAATCTCTCCGACAATTTTAACGTGTATTTGATCTGCATTTTAATGCAGGGTTCTCAGAAAGATAGTATTTTCATATTGCGATTTCCAAATTGAGAAACGAACTCATGAACACACCGCGCATTCTGCACAGCAGCTTAGGCTACATTGGAATACTGCAGCTCAGGCTACCTTAGTAAACCTCAGTATTTTCTTTTAAAATAAGTAATTATAGAAAAACAAACATTTTTTTCGACAAACATTTTGTCGTAATGTGGCTTTGTTGTATTTACTGATTCGATTATCATTTAAAGCTGTATTACTTCAAAAATAAGTAGAGTGAATCAAACAAAGTTTTCGTGATTTTTAATTTAATATAGATCAGTGGATGTGCCTAGTTGAACAATATATTTTCACTCACAGAAAACTCGGGGTAGGATTAATCAGAATGAGTTTATTATTTTCTCTGAGATGGGGTTATCTATTTTGGGCAATTGGGCCCAGTAGTCACATTGGAAGTAGTCAAATTTTAAATGCAATCACAAAAACCGAAATAGCTATTTTTCAAGACTTTATACAAGGATATAAAAAGATTAAACCATGATCTTTTTGAAACTGGTAGCTTCAAAAAACTTAATTGTTCTCCCTTTTAGAAAAAAATGCCAGGTCATTGTGTGGTCAGAGTTTTAAAATCTTATAGTTTTCATGTTCAACAAAGTTAGATTTAGTGCACACTGATAGTACAGTATTAGTTCTGCCACAATTTTCATAACATACAGAAGCCAGAGAACGATTAAGTTTTTAAAATGTATCATTATATAGTACATTTATACAGAATCAAACTACACAAGACAAAATACACTCATAAATTGTAAAAATTTTCTTTAATTATATCATTGACAAAGTTTGAAAACTTTAAATGACACGTTGCTTCACCTTTAAGTTCTTCTCCGTAGTCGATTGTTGTTTAATTTTAAACTACCTACAACATAACATACAAATATCACATTCAATTTTACAGATACTCACAAAATTTTCATCAATATGACAGGGATAAAATAGCTCAGCTGTTAAGGAACAATGTTGATAACTTAATTTCTTAAATGCCAACACAACATGTTATAAGATAGATAGATAGATGGTTTATTTTCAAAAACATTGCAGCCGAAAAGCTGAATTATGTTAAGAATTACATGAATACAGAATAAATTAGAATAACAATTAAAAAGTATGAACAATCGTGATGATAATTATAAACAAAGGTTGAAATTTAGAACTTGAATTGTAAATAATATTATGTACAATTTTTAAGCACGCGTTTTTAGTGCATTGTAAATGATGAAACTCTTTTTAAACCGATCAGTTCTAAATGGTTGAATTTGGAAAAGGCGTTTCTTTCTTAAGTTGAACTGGCATTTGTTTGCTGGTGGTAGAAGATCATTTAGTTTATGGCTAGTGTCGCTAATAACTTGCTGGAATAGTTTGTCCGTTAGCTGCTGTCTACGCACCACTAGAGGGACTAACTCTGCGACGGAAAGAGCCTCATCATATGATAATTCAGGAAAGATTATTCGCATAGCTCGTTGCTGTATTCTTTCAATGTCTTTAGCGAGATAGTCTGGCAGGCTATCGTGGAAGACCGGACACGCATACTCTGTAACAGGTCTTATGCAAGTACGGTAAAAGGAGACAAGTTCCCTGCGGCCCACGTTGGAACGTTTTAGTTGGCTTAGAAAGTATAGCGCTTATTCGTTTTCTTTATGATTACAGATGTATGGGTATTCCACTTAAGATCACGAGATATATGTAAGCCTAAAACTTTTACGTTTTCAACGAGCTCCAGTTCCTTGTTGTTAATGATAATGGGGTCAAAGTCGGGACAAGACTTTCTGAAGCTGATACGCAGCTCTTTACACTTGGTCTCATTTAGCTTGAACTTATCAACAGCGATCTTCCTTGTAAGATTATCAACTGTCTCTTGAATGTTGGAGTGGCCGTTTCTTTCGACAGTCTCAGCGATCGTTGTATCGTCGACATACTTCCAGAGTTCTGTACCTGGGAGGTTTAGGTCATTTATCATAATGATAAATAACCATGGTCCGAGCTTTGTACCCTGGGGAACACCGGATGGAATGTTTCCCCATTCGGAATAGCATTCATTACCTAGTTTGACGCGCTGTTTACGACATGTAAGGAAATCGATAATCCAGTCGACAATGCCTTCAGGAATATCGTAAGATTTCAGTTTCAGTACAAGTATATGGTATACATGACTTGGATACTGGGCATGGAGTATATTGAAACAAACTGGCTCGTTCTTGTTATGATGCATGCTACAGTTACTTCTATGGAAGGCACCAAACATAAATATTACAAACATTAGAGTATTAGTACGCTCCTATGTTAACAAAGAAATATGCTGCTTGTCGAAATCTACTACAGGACAATCTATCTTCTGTGCCATGATTTTACATGTCCTTCGGCTTTTTAAAATGATATACTCGATTGTGAACATTCCAATTACAGTATTATCACACATTTGTATTCTACAAATCAGTTTATTAACCACTGGCCGTTTGCAATGTCGGGTTTCCGGTTTCCTTATTAAATAACCCTTGGCGCTCTCCGTCCGCTTCGAAATTTCGTCAAAATATCAACTTATTTACTTACGATTCAGTTTCCCTTCACGTTCTTAGGTCCCCCAGGTTCCATGATGTGTCCCGTTGCTTGAAATACCAAAATGGATTTGTGTTGTTCGTCTATTTCGTGATTATACGCGAAAACAACGAATTCACAACAGTAAAATATAGCAACTCACTCCTCATGGTGGGGCCATCCAATATGGCGTCGCTTACAAATTAGGGCGTAACTTCCGGCTTCAATTTCTGGGGCGTTCAGACAATAGATGCTCTATCCCGTCTCTTATACAGATCAGTGAGTGAAACATGCTAATTGTGCGTCAACCATTTTTTGTCGCTGATAAATAAATGGGATCCACGTTGTTGATGGTATAGATTAGCTTATGCATAATCAAAGTAATGTTAGCTCTACTAACACTTTATTTTACTAATATACTTTTTGGCATTTGCGCTTAGCTTTTTATAGTGCAAGCTATATATCGTGTGAACATAGTCTAAAAAACGTCACGGCTAACTGACCACTATATTTTATATTTGAAACTAGTTTAGTAACTTCCAAAACGCCCCAGTACTGCTAAAGCCTGGTTTCCATATAATCGCTACGATCGCCACGATCGCTCAAAATGAACTTGGCGATCGCAGCGATGGTAGCGATCATATGGAAACCACTGACACAACGATCGCTACGATCGCTGTGATCGCGATCGCCACGATCGCCGAGATAGAAAATGTTCTATGTTCTCGTTGCGTTAAACTTATATGGAAACAGTGATTTTGCAATCTCAGCGATCTTGGCGGTGAGTATGCATCCCAGCGGACCATTAAAAAACAATGGCCGCCTTAGCGATCATATGGAAACAGCGACATGATTGTTGATCGTTGCGATTGGAGCACAGGAGACCTCAACTATACGACTCTACTCACATGAGTTCCAAGCTCGACTTTGGTGAGAGACAGCGCGCTAACAGCACACGCCACCCGCGCTCTTATTCATCTTATATATAGGCCTAGAAGCTATATCCTACTGATTAATAAAACTCACTCGCCAGAATTAAATTCTGGTCTGAAACCCAGTAAGCAACTAACGCTTCTCTTGTAGCAGAACTACTGTTTGGAACTAGGAAATCAAGGAAATTCAGAAACGCCCTTTACACGTATATGCTAAAGGACCAGCTGCATGTTTGAAATATCGCTACGAAGTTGTTCTCATCCTGTTTCTTCTTTTTACGTTTTTTACAAACAAAAACACAGCATTGTTTTCATCCAGTTTCCATCTTCGTATTGATCTACCTAAACAATTGTCTGATCAGCGCCATTATAGCAAGGGACCAAATCTTCATTTTCTGATCCTGATAAACAATGAAATATACTCGATCCAGTCTTATTTGAAGATCAGTTGTGGCATGCATGAATTGTTTTATTTCTATTAATTCACCTATTGCAGAGCTTGGATATATCGAGAATAAGACCCGTTTACACGGTACCGGACGAATTCGGAACCGGTCTCGAATTAGTATGGTTCCACCTGTTTACACGGAATGCAAATTCGGAACCGTTCCCGAATTAGTACTGTTCCGCCTGGTTACACGGCGAAATAGGACGAATTCGAGACCAGCCTCGAATTCGTCCGGTACCGTGTAAACGTAGCCTTATACATGAATGCGCGGAAGTATGAAATTTATTTCGAGTGTTGACTAGGAAATCTCACGAGTGAGCAAAGCGAACCACGAAAATGGAGCAGTAAACTCTATAACGTTTCGCGATAATCGACACATGTGAGCGAGATTATCATAAATAATCACACATGTGAGATTATCGTTTTTATTAGTGGCGGAAACATCAATAAAACACTCTATTTTATTTATATAATAAACTTAGCTTATTTTCTGCTTGCATTTTCAAATTTTCGGAATTTTCTGATCTTACCGTTGACGGCCGTTGTCAAATATCACACTATTATTTACAGTTATTTCACCATCCTTGTATATATAGAACGTAGATATTTGATTCTAGTCACTTGGTCTGATGAGAACTTTTGCTGGCAGTCTATAACACGCAGCATTGCCTGCTGTTTTTAACATAAATTCTATATTAGTTTCTTTAACTTCTGATATTCTTGGGTCCGCAGTAATCGGACTCTGTCGCGGTAATCCTGCCATAGGTTTATTAAGTTTAATATGTTTTGTCAGTTTATATATAAGTATGTATAGTTTTTGTTGTACCTATATATTATACAATTATTGGATGAGGTGAAATGCTGCCACCGAGTGCCAATTCAGCTGATGATGCTCGAGTCGACATAGCTGCGCGAGGCTTTTGGCAGAGATGTGAAAAGGCATTTTTTGATGTCCGGGTATTTAACCCCTACGCCTCTACACATCGAAACCGGAGCCTCGCCAGTGCCTTCAACGACAATGAGAAGGAAAAGAAGCGACACTACAATCAACGCATCATTGAGATTGAGCATGGATCCTTCACACCACTCGTTTTCAGTGCTTTTGGCGGGTGTGGAAGAGAAACTCAACATTTCCTTTCCTCGCTGGCAGACAAGATTGCTTTGAAGAAGCACTTTGAGCAAAGTACGGTGATGAGTTGGCTGCGGAAGAAAATATCCTTCGCCCTGCTGCGAGCTCAAGTTCTTTGCATTAGAGGAACCCGATCATTGCACAAGCGGGCTCCTGTTCTCAATGCATCGGACATTGAACTATCTGAGAAAAACTCTCAAATGTAACTAAAGAAATGTGATAACCATTTTGTAAAATACACGTTTTGTATAGGCTTATAATTTATAATTTATATTAATACTATTTGTAATTGAATGTTATATGTAATCCTACATTGGATCTTATTAAAAAGTTTGTTTTATTAAAAAAAAAAATTATTGGATGAGGTTGAGCATGATATCAAGAATTATCAAGGCCGATCGAGGTTTGTATAGACCTTCGGCTTCGGCAGATAACGCAAACAGAGGCCTTGATAATTCTTGATATCATGCGATAACCGAATTCAATAATTGTTTTATTAAACAATTATAAATGTAGAAGCCTTTAGAAAGTTTTTTACAAAGTTAGGTAAAAATAGTAAATATTCATACCGTCTTCCGTTCGAGGTTCGCTAACTTTTTTCGCTTTCAAATACAATTTTCTCTTTCAAACACTGCTTTAAACTCTATCAGCTGTATGTGTAGCTCGTTTGGTTTTTCTTGGTGGTTTTAACGTCAACAAAACGTGCCAAATCCGCCGGATTAATCCGCTTCTGATCTTCACTCCTAAGGCCGTCATGTTTGTTTTGTTCAAACCACTGGCCAGCGCGTCATAGCTACAGTAATGTTTCATATTTTGTAGGTGGCAAGACAGCAAGAATTGTCTGTAGGTTTTTAGCCAATCACAGTTGAGATTGTATCAGTATTGTATAATAATAGTACTTAACCTAAGCGCGAAGACAATAACAAAATAAATAATAAAGTCGAAATACATGATCACAGTTTTATTTGTTGTCTTGTTTCAGCTTATATTTTGAGTTTCACGAGGTTTATTCTTGGTTGATGCATTGTCTTATATACCATACAACGCCTTGCGAACACTGATCTCAAAAAAATAGACTGGATAGAGCATCCGGTGCTCGCTGTGAAGTTGGAATAGATTAGCGGCGGCCATTTCAGGTGGGACCCACTTGGATCCCGTACAATATGGCATAAATAGGAGTCGAAGCAGTTGAACGGCGTTTTTCGCCAAATTCTGGGATGTTACGAAGAGTTACCACCGAATTGAAGTTTGTAATCTTATTTTAAGTAACAGTTTAGTGTTTTGAACCAATTTTTTTTGTTTAGAAAATGCTTCTTTTTGACAAAACACACTTGCCTGTTTATTTGCTTCAAAGCCAGCAAATTCGGTAAACAAATGTCTGGAAGTGACTGTATTATTTGATGATTTACGGTGATAACTTGGATGCACATTAGAGGAGTGCTTCTAGTTTGACTCTACCAAACACCAGAAATTTCTTCTGGGTACACCGGTTTCCAAATCCTCCTGTAGTAACACTGACCAATGAGGGATGACTCTTGCTGGACCTCTAGGAAGAACAGTTTAGATGTGACTGATAGAGTTATCAGTATCCAGTATAAATAAAGTTAGTTTAGTTCAGTTTTCTTTTGTAGTAACATTGACCAATAAGGGGCGACCCTTCCTAGGAAGGACAGTTTACATATGACTGATAAGGTTATACGTACCACACTGTATTTGAAGGTGCAATTGTGCAAATGGATTAATAAAAATGACGATTTATTTTTTCCAGGAGTCTCAAGACCGTTGTAAACTTATATAACAAAATCAACAAAATAAAAACTGCACTTACAAATGGAACGTTCTTGGTTGTTGTCATTTACAAGGTGATTCATCATCAGTGCTTCCTTCACTATATAATCATTTCTGCTGCCTCCTTTTTTTACGCTTCTTACAGCCAAAAGCACAACACTGCAAGCCCCAAGTTTTACCCATCAGTGTAGAACTAAACGAATACTTGCTAAATTTTCTTTGATCGAAATTTTGAATGTAGCAAACTATCAGTATGGACGTATTGATAATTTCAAACCACGTTTTAATTTTAAACCAGCAATAATTCGCGGGCAGTGGAGGGAAGATCGCGCCAGTGCTCCAGCCACCGCTGGCGCTAGATAGTATTTTAAATTTTTTGGACATTTTTGTCCTTTGCGGGTTTGCCTTTGTACTGTAAAACTTAAATTAATTTCAATAAAATTGTTTGTACTATCCAGTGACTTACACTAGCTTCAATTAAACTAAAATCTTATAAACATCTGTATGATCACTCATCTCAAAAAAAAATGTCAATGACTGATCTTGTCTTCTGCCAAGATCAGCTAGTGATATTTGTGCATAAAAAGTCGTGTGGATCTAATAAGGAAAAGACATATAGATGCATGTGCATGAAACCTAAAACGTTGTACGATGCCAGAAAATTGTTAATATTAATTCAGGTTAACGCGCGAAAATAAGAGAACATCATCAATCATCTTGACAGATAGTTATTTATCCTGACGCTCTCTGAGGGGCTTACTTCCTGTTGTTGTAGTTATCTTATGTACTAGACATATAGATTGAACTCTCAGTTGTTTCTATTATAGTTTATACATCATGTAGTCCATTCAAGCGTCACGCGTTTTCTACACTGTTAAACGTATACTTTAACAGGTTATGGGCCCAGAGCTAAGTTTGGGCAACTTGGATGTACGACATTTATTATTTGCGAAAGTAACCTGAGAATGTTGGCATGGCTTCAAACGAAGAAACGGCGCTGTCTCGCATCGAGAAGTTCAATGGAACGAATTTTCATTTGTGGAAATTCAAAATGCAAATGGTTCTTGAAGACAAGGATCTTTGGGGCATCGTGACTGGCGATGAGGTAGAACCTGCCGAAGAAGAAACTACTGAAGCTCAACGACGACAATTTCAACGACGTGCCCGTAAAGCGCTAGCGACGATTTGTTTATCTCTGGGAGATGAACAACTAGCGTTGGTTCGATCTGCGAACACTTCAAAGGAAGCCTGGTGTAAACTGGAAAGCCACTACGAGGTAAAATCGTTAGCGAATAAGTTATTTCTGCGTAAGAGGTATTTTACAATGACAATGGCCGAGAACGATACGATGACGGAGCATATCAACAAGTTGAAAGCTTTGGCAGAACAACTTGAGGCTGTAGGCGCTCCAATTTCCGAAGATGATCAAGTTGCAACGTTGTTATGTAGTCTTCCTGATTCGTATAATAATTTAATCATGGCTTTGGAGTCTCGCGCTGAGGATTTAAAACTGGAATTCGTCACTGCAAGATTACTTCATGAAGAACACAAGCGTAAAGAAATTTCTCTTCCTGTTGACAATACAGAGAAAGCTCTTCTCACATCGAAAGGTAAACAACACGAAAAGCCTAAAGGTAAGAAGAAAGGGAAATGCTACAATTGTGGGATACTAGGACATTGGGCTAGAGATTGCCGGAAACCGAAGAAAGTTCAATCTGAAGAAAAGAAAGGAACTCAAGCCAATGCGTCTTGTGCGAGTAAATCTACTGTTACCGTGGAACAACACACTTTATTTTGGAGTTCGAAACATGCCAACAACAGTTCGACGTGGTATATAGATTCAGGCGCTTCACAGCACATGTCTCATCAAAAGGATTCAATGGAAGATTATGTCGAATTTGCTACTCCAGAGAAAGTACGCTTAGGAGACAACCGAGTAATAGAAGCACTTGGAAAAGGGTCAGTTTGTTTACAAGTCAAAGTTGGCGAGAATTACAAGCAAGCTGAATTACAAGATGTTTTGTATGTGCCAGACCTAGCCAAAAATCTGTTTTCTGTTAGTGCCATCACCAAGAAAGGACATGCTATGTCGTTTGATCAGCAAAAGTGTGTCATCATAGACAAGAGTGGAAATGTGGTGGGTTCTGGTAAAGTGAGTGATAACCTCTTCGTTCTTGATGTCCTTGAAGTGAAGGAAAAGTCACATAATGTCAACGCTGCTACCGGAGAGTGCTCAGAACATTTATGGCACCAAAGATACGGACATTTGGGCTTAAAGAACCTGAGGAAGCTACGAGACGAGGAACTTGTCCAAGGTTTGAAATTCAAGTCTTCACAAGAATCAACGTTTTGCGATGGTTGTGCAAAGGGCAAGCAAAACAGGATGTCATTTCCTAAAGAACAAGCAACTCGAGCAACCGAAATCCTAGGGATTGTTCATAGCGATGTTTGTGGTCCCATGCAAACGAAGAGTCATGGAGGAAATCGTTACTTCGTAACATTCATTGATGATAAGTCCAGATTCACAGCAGTCTACTTCATGAAACATAAAGATCAAGTCTTCGAGAAATTCAAGGAGTATGAAGCAATGGTTACGAATGTGACTGGAAAGAATATCAAGATCTTGCGTTCAGATAATGGTGGAGAATACACCTCGAAAGTATTTGTTGACTACCTCCGCAAGAAAGGAATCCAGAGGCAGTTGACCATTCCTCGAACACCACAGCAGAATGGAGTCGCCGAGAGAATGAACAGAACCATACAAGAAGCAGCAAGATCAATGATGCACAATGCAGGACTTGATTATGGGTATTGGGGTGAAGCTGTGGCAACTGCAGTTATGCTTAGAAATCGTAGTCCAACCGTTGCAGTGGCAAATATGACCCCTTATGAGAGTTTCATGGGCAAGAAAGCAGATATTTCAAACTTGAAAGTTTTTGGGTGCAACGCTTACATGCACATCGCCAAAGAAACCAGAAAGAAGTGGGACGCTAAATCAAAGAAATGCATTTTCATTGGATATAGCCTCGAGAGCAAAGCATATAGACTATGGGATCCTAAAGCAAGAAAAGTGCATTTATCCAGAGATGTCCTGTTTGAGGAGAATAACTTTGACGAACGTGTCAGAGCACCACAGTACACCAAGAGTTTGGAACGTGCACCTGACAACCAAGAACAAGCAATGGAAGAAGAGTCGCCAGAAGAGTCAGAGAAACAACAAAGTGTAATTCGCCAGGATGATGCTGAGGAAAGCAACCAACAAGAAGCTGACAAGCAAGCGGCAGGAGATTTGCCAGAGGAGCCAGTAAATGAAGATCAAAGTGTAGTTACCAATGACGATGCTGAAGAAGAAACTGAAGTACAAGACACTGACAACCATCAAGAAGAGTCAGAACAATTGCCACGCCGTTCAGAGCGAAGTAGAATGCCACCCTATAGAGATGGTGCAATCACTGGTAATTGGTAGGGTATTTCTGAAGAGCCTACAACACTTGAAGCAGCTTTAACTTCACCTGATAAAGCACAATGGAAAGAAGCTCTCGACAATGAATACTCATCTCTCGTAAAGAATAACACTTGGACACTTGGACCACTCCCGGAAGGACGCAATGCAGTTGATTGTCTGTGGGTTTTCAAAGTGAAATACAATGCTGATGGATCTATTGAGCGACATAAAGCCCGTCTTGTTGCAAAAGGTTTTTCACAAGAAGCTGGTCTAGACTACGAGGAAACATTTTCTCCTGTAGCACGTTACACATCAATCCGTACGATCCTCGCATTAGCAAATCAATTGAACTTAGAAGTTCATCAAATGGATGTTTCCACAGCATTTCTTAACGGAGAATTACAAGAAGAAATCTACATGACGCAGCCTGAAGGGTATGTTGAGAAAGGCCAAGAACATTTGGTTTGCAAGTTGAACAAAAGCATCTATGGTCTAAAGCAAGCATCTAGATGTTGGTACAATACAATCGACGATTTTCTCAAGAATTCAGGGTATATACAGTGCAAGTCCGACCCATGTCTCTACATAAAGCGAGAGGGAGACAGTTTCATGTTGGTAGCCTTGTACGTTGATGACTTATTAATAGCAAGTAACAGCAAGAAGATGTTGCGCAGAGAGAAAGAAGCTTTGAAGAGCCGATTTGAAATGAAAGATCTTGGAGAAGTCCACTACTGTCTTGCAATCCAGATCGAACGCAAACGAAACAAGAAGCTCATGCTGCTGCATCAAACCAAGTATCTCACAAGCTTACTAAAGAAGTTTGGAATGGAGAATTGCAAACCAGTCTCAACTCCTCTTGATCAAAGCACAAAGTTATTGCCAAATGAGGGAGATCCGATAGAGAAGACCAAGTATCAAGCACTTGTTGGTAGTCTGACCTATGCAGTAACTGGTACAAGACCTGACCTTGCACATGCTTTAGGAGTGGTTAGTCAATTCTGTTCAAATCCAGGCCTTGAACATTGGAAAGCAGCAAAGCGAATCCTGCGTTACATTAAAGGAACAATGGATTATGGAATTAAATTCGATGGTTCTAAGCTAGATACAGTACGAGTATCTGGATTTGTTGACGCTGATTGGGGTAGTAACCCAAATGGACGGAGATCTCAGTCGGGATATCTATTTTCTTTGTGTGGTGGATTATTAGCTGGGCTAGTAAACGACAAAGTACCGTGGCTTTATCTTCAACAGAAGCCGAATATGTTGCAGCATCCCTTGCATGTCAAGAAGCAGTGTGGTTACGTGCATTACTTCATGATCTCAACTTTGTTCAAGAAGAAAGTACAATCATCAAAGAGGACAACCAAGGAGCAATAGCCTTATCCAAGAATCCAAAGTATCATTCCAGAACGAAGCATATCGACATCAAGCATCATTTCATTCGTGAAAAGGTCGACAATTCCGAAATCACCTTGGAACATTGTCCTACAGACCAGATGGTAGCAGACCTATTAACTAAATCATTAGGAAAGACTTTATTTCAACGTTTCAGAGACCTTATGGGCGTAACTAATGTTATCTGAATAGTTGATGGACACGATAATACTTTATTAGATTAAAGACTTACATATATAGTTCTCTATTTTCGAGAGGGAGTGTTAATATTAATTCAGGTTAACGCGCGAAAATAAGAGAACATCATCAATCATCTTGACAGATAGTTATTTATCCTGACGCTCTCTGAGGGGCTTACTTCCTGTTGTTGTAGTTATCTTATGTACTAGACATATAGATTGAACTCTCAGTTGTTTCTATTAAAGTTTATACATCATGTAGTCCATTCAAGCGTCAGGGCGTTTTCTACACTGTTAAACGTATACTTTAACAATAATAACTGAGGTATGATAAATGTACTGTCGTAAAGATTGAAAATTTTTCAAAAATATCTTGAAATGAAAACACTTGTGTAGTAAATAATAGTTAGGAATCATCCTTCTCTTTGTTTATTTTAGAAAAAAGCTCATGACTTATTATCTGTTTCAAATATAAGTCTACACAAAGTACAGTAATGTCAGTACACTGAAGTATATAAAATATAAAAGAATATAGTAGATTATAACCAATCAAATAATTATTTCTGTGTGTAAATCAGAGCTGGCCAAACCATGTCCCTTTATCATAATTTTACTTCAATCTCAGATGATTCTACTCTTTCAAATACCAGACAACTTGACTTTGTCAAATAGAAACCCCTTGGCAAGTCTCTCCAGCAAGCCTAGGCAGCCATGAGTTCATCACAGATACAAATATTGAAATTGCATACCATAAATGCTAGGTGAACAGGAATTATCTTCGTCAACATTATAGTAATAGGACTTCATCCGACTTCACCAATAATAGTAAAACAGTGAGTCAAATGCTTATAAATTTGCCTGTTACATAAAGTAAATACAAACTTCCAATAAACATCTTGCATAAAACCCTCAGATCGTCTGACCCAAGATACATTGAAAAAGACGGATATATAGAAACGGTAATAGTTTTACTTTGTCATAAAGTCACTGTCAAACTGCTAAAGTGAATACAAGATGTTACTTGTTATTTGTTCCTTACTTTAGTCTTTGAATAATTCTTCAAACTGTAGCCTGGTGCATGATCGGTGCTAATTTTCGTTCACTAAAATCGTGAAATTTCGGCTGATTTTCCATGATCCCAACCACTTTTAAGTTCTCCCATAGCGACAGGTATATTTTCTTGGAAAGAATGTAAAATTTAGCCACTGACCTATATATATATATATAACTGGACTGCGTGCTCCTATTACCTTTGAGTTAGGAAAAGTGTCCCCATTTTCACTTTCAAAATGGCGGAATTTATGGGTCCTTTTCACTGCCCTATATATATATATATATATATATATATATATATATATATATATAACTGGACTGCGTGCTCCTATTACCTTTGAGTTAGGAAAAGAGTCCCCATTTTCACTTTCAAAATGGCGGCATTTATGGGTCCTTTTGCTAATGGTGAAGGTCGCTGACCGATACCTAAGATCTCTAGTTTGTTGTTGGACATGTTCGGTATTTCGCTTTTTTAAAGAAAACTAAGCTATTTGGTCGAATAAACTGTACGTATGTTGTAGCCAGCTGAATTATCTTTCTTCCAGTATATTTGATAGCTTATACAGTGGTTTATTTCTCGAGAAAACATTCGGAGAAGACATTATAATACATATGGGAAAAAATTTCAAAATAGCGGCCGCTATTTATGATTTGGACATGTTCGGTATTTCGCTTTTTTTAGGGAAACTAAGCTATTTGGTTCGGATAAGGTGTACGTATGTTGTAGCAAGGTGAATTATCTTTCTGCCAATATATTTTATAACTTCTACAGTGAATTATTTCTTGAGAAAACGTTCGGAGTAGACGGACTAGGCAAACTTTGTCGAATATTCTGTCAGAATTTTTGCCAAGTCAGCATAATATCGTCTTGGTCTCGAGTTTGTGTAAACAAAATATTTGCTGAGCCTCCCGGGATGTTTTCATGATAAGAGTCTTATTGTAGTTCTGAACTACAATAATATTCCTTGAATTAAAGACGTTCCGGTCGGCGGTACTGCACGAACACTTGGCAATAAAATAAACAAGACTGTCAAAATACACATGGTCATGGAAATCTACAAATCTCTTTCGTTTTATGAAGTCGCCAGCTCTATAAACAACCGCTGAAGATCACGAGAAAATCGTAAAGAAGCGAGGCGTACATGGGAGGCGATATTCCTATTTGGTGAAATAATCCAGTAGGCCTCTTGAGTCGTCTGCATGCATTAACTATTTCCTGTCCGAATTTATTGCTCTTTACTCTTTAGTATTTTGTTCTGGCTAATATCGCCAGACGATTTTATTCACCTTTTGGAACTCTTTCCTGTCCGAATTGGTGTTTAGTATTTTATTCTGGCTAACGCCAGAATAAAAATAGCATTTACAAAAATATTCTTTTTTCCTACGATAAGTACATGTCAGTGGTCGCTACCATTAGCAGAAGGACCCATAAATGCCTCCATTTTGAAAGTGAAAATGGGGACACATTTTTGGCCAGCACCCGCAGTCCAGTTATATATATAGGTCAGTGGTCCTTCTGCTAATGGTAGCGACCACTGACATGTACTTATCGTAGGAAAACAGAATATTTATGTAAACACAAAGCGATTTTCTTACTTTATTAATATATCGTTCCTATGCGAGGGCTTCCCCAGAGGAAACGTTTTCTCAAGAACGTTTTCTCAAGAAATAATTCACTGTAGAAGTTATAAAATATATTGGCAGAAAGATAATTCACCTTGCTACAACATACGTACACCTTATCCGAACCAAATAGCTTAGTTTCCCTAAAAAAAGCGAAATACCGAACATGTCCAAATCATAATAGCGGCCGCTATTTTGAAATTTTCTTCCGTGTGTATTATAATGTCTTCTCCGAATGTTTTCTCGAGAAATAAACCACTGTAGAAGCTATCAAATATACTGGAAGAAAGATAATTCATCTGGCTACAACATACATACAGTTTATCCGACCAAATAGCTTAGTTTTCTTAAAAAAGGCGAAATACCGAACATGTCCAACACGAACTAGAGATCTTAGGTATCGGTCAGCGACCTTCACCATTAGCAAAAGGACCCATAAATGCCGCCATTTTGAAAGTGAAAATGGGGACACGTTTCCTAACTCAAAGGTAATAGGAGCACGCAGTCCAGTTATATACATATAGGTCAGTGAGGACCCATAAATGCCGCCATTTTGAAAGTGAAAATGGGGACACATTCTTGGTCAGCACCCGCAGTCCAGTTATATATATAGGTCAGTGAGAAGGACCCATAAATGCCGCCATTTTGAAAGTGAAAATGGGGACACATTTTTGGCCGGCACCCGCAGTCCAGTTATATATATACTGTAGGTCAGTGAATTTTACTGGTTTTCGCTAAAAATCCGACCATTTAAAGCGAAAACTGGGTCCCACCGGATATGGCCGCCGCGAGATTTTTAGCCTCACTTCCGACTTCAATTTTTGCCACGCGCGAACCAATACATGGTTTATATATATATATATATATATATATATATATATATATATATATATATATATATATATATATATATATATATATATATATATATATATATATATATTCATCCCCGAGCCGGGCGACGGGCCGAAGGCCCGGAGCCCGGTGAGGGTGCTAATCTCGACATGCGTGGAGTCCACTTTACACGCGTGTAGAAAAAGCAAGGGAGACAAAATCTGGAAATAGTTTGTATATATATATACGTCGTAGGATGTCACGCGGTAAAAATACTCGGGCACTGGTGACTAGCTTTTAAGCAAACTTTATATAATTTCCATATTTTGCGAAACAAAGTGGTTTCAAATGGTTTCGTTTTAAACGGAAAGAAGCAGAACAACGAATAAAAGCAGGATACAAACAGCCGATTTAATATATCTTGAAGAGAAATCCGAAAACCTGAAGAAGCCAAACGTCGTACGGTAAACAAAATCTCGATCTTAATTGTATATAGTGTTTGTGGTCACAGGTCACTCAGTGGTCTCAATATCATTTTAAAGATGACGGTAAGACATTTGTATTTATTTATTTTGTTGATTGTAATCAGCATTTATTCATTAATATATTCCGTAAACGCCAAGAATGGCAATCGACGTTTAAATAGAACCCTTTTAGACACTCGTCAGTTACTGTATATAAAACTTAATCTAGCAACTATCATATAAAGTTTTATACCTTGTCCCTTTAATATGTTGTTTTCAATTTTTTGCCGGCCATTAAGCAGTATACAGCTTCACGTTTTCGTGCTTTCCCTTTGCTACTGTGGACGTGATGTTTTTCATTCACTTAATTGCAAGCACTTATCAGTATATCATTATAAATACTCATAGGCTTTGTCCATCTTCTTTTGTCCTGTATTATACAGACTGAAAGGTTGTCTGTTGTTTTTATCTCCTATTATAAATGTAGTTTTTGAGCTGTTAACTTTTAATCTTGCCTTTGCAAAACATAAAAGTAATTCCTTTGGAAACCTCCTAAATGGCTAAAAACAATATATTTTTACAAGCAGAGTTTAATATGAAATCTGTAAGTTTTCCTTTGATATGTTCAACTTTCTTTTAGTCATTCTAATCTTAAATTCTGTAATTATCCTGAGGATTATCATTTGTTTTTGCTGTATATCAGGAGTGCTTATTTTAATTGGAAGGTGAGGTGGGTGGGGTGTATTTAAAAAGCATACAAAAGCAGGCGAGGGGTTGTTGCATTTATGTATTTCTAGTAGTTTATATATATATATATATATATATATATATATATATATATATATATATATATATATATATATATATATATATATATATAGCATGTTCTAAGGATTTAGGGTGAAGGAAAATTCGAGTGTAGAATATATACATTTTAAGACCAAACCGGGAGCAGTTGCGAAAAATGCAACTACACAGGCCCTCCGGCAGGAATTGAACCCACGACCTTGCGATTCTAGTGCAATGCTCTGACCACTGAGCCACGGAGGCCGTTGCCGAGAGCTCGATCGCGAGTTCTGTATATATAATGAGGTGGTAATGCCAGGAGAGAATTGGGTATATTATAAATGATATTGGGCATATCACTCGATTACACAGCATGTTCTAAGGATTTAGGGTGAAGGAAAATTCGAGTGTAGAATATATACATTTTAAGACCAAACCGGGAGCAGTTGCGAAAAATGCAACTACACAGGCCCTCCGGCAGGAATTGAACCCACGACCTTGCGATTCTAGTGCAATGCTCTGACCACTGAGCCACGGAGGCCGTTGCCGAGAGCTCGATCGCGAGTTCTGTATATATAATGAGGTGGTAATGCCAGGAGAGAATTGGGTATATTATAAATGATATTGGGCATATCACTCGATTACACAGCATGTTCTAAGGATTTAGGGTGAAGGAAAATTCGAGTGTAGAATATATACATTTTAAGACCAAACCGGTAGCAGTTGCGAAAAATGCAACTACACAGGCCCTCCGGCAGGAATTGAACCCACGACCTTGCGATTCTAGTGCAATGCTCTGACCACTGAGCCACGGAGGCCGTTGCCGAGAGCTCGATCGCGAGTTCTGTATATATAATGAGGTGGTAATGCCAGGAGAGAATTGGGTATATTATAAATGATATTGGGCATATCACTCGATTACACAGCATGTTCTAAGGATTTAGGGTGAAGGAAAATTCGAGTGTAGAATATATACATTTTAAGACCAAACCGGGAGCAGTTGCGAAAAATGCAACTACACAGGCCCTCCGGCAGGAATTGAACCCACGACCTTGCGATTCTAGTGCAATGCTCTGACCACTGAGCCACGGAGGCCGTTGCCGAAGCTCGATCGCGAGTTCTGTATATATAATGAGGTGGTAATGCCAGGAGAGAATTGGGTATATTATAAATGATATTGGGCATATCACTCGATTACACAGCATGTTCTAAGGATTTAGGGTGAAGGAAAATTCGAGTGTAGAATATATACATTTTAAGACCAAACCGGGAGCAGTTGCGAAAAATGCAACTACACAGGCCCTCCGGCAGGAATTGAACCCACGACCGTGGGCGCAATTCCTGCCGGAGGGCCTGTGTAGTTGCATTTTTCGCAACTGCTCCCGGTTTGGTCTTAAAATGTATATATTCTACACTCGAATTTTCCTTCACCCTAAATCCTTAGAACATGCTGTGTAATCGAGTGATATGCCCAATATCATTTATAATATACCCAATTCTCTCCTGGCATTACCACCTCATTATATATACAGAACTCGCGATCGAGCTCTCGGCAACGGCCTCCGTGGCTCAGTGGTCAGAGCATTGCACTAGAATCGCAAGGTCGTGGGTTCAATTCCTGCCGGAGGGCCTGTGTAGTTGCATTTTTCGCAACTGCTCCCGGTTTGGTCTTAAAATGTATATATTCTACACTCGAATTTTCCTTCACCCTAAATCCTTAGAACATGCTGTGTAATCGAGTGATATGCCCAATATCATTTATATATATATATATATATATATATATATATATATATATATATATATATATATATAAATAAATAAATAAATAAATAAATAAATAAATAAATAAATAAATAAATAAATAAATAAATAAATAAATAAACAAACAAACAAACTATTTCCAGATTTCGTCTCCATCGCTTTTTTTACACGCGTGTAAAATGGACTCCATGCGTGTCGAGATTAGCACCCTCACCGGGCTCCGGGCCTTCGGCCCTACGCCCGGCTCGGGGATTATTGGAGATCAGTGCTTGCGAAGTCTTCATAAGCTATACTCTATATAGAAGAACCTTACGCAGTTTCCTACCCCAGAACTAATGCTAAGCGGTCATTAGAAGGTTGCAGGTTCAAACCCGCTGTCTGGCGCTCAGAAATCTTTTCTGAGTAATTGAGCTTGACGAACTTCTACCAAACGTCTGTAAACGTACCACATGCACTCCATGTATACGTACAACTTATCAAAGAGAGAGGTCTCGGATATCAACACTAGTGCTGGGCGATACCAGGATTTTTATTTCGATACCGATATCGATTACTTGAAAATTAGTATCGGTCGATACCGATACCTATTTCGATACCAAAACAAGTACAAAACCTTCATTTTCGATACCGGAAGTGAGTACTATTAACGCTGGTATCGGTCACTTCCGATACTCTGCACAATTGTGAAAAAGTAGTCTCCGACAAGCTAGGTTTTCCCACTTATCATATTTTATTTTAAAACTATAACATTATTAACTCAAAGGCATAAATAAAGAATTTCAACGAAATAAAACTGGGTGTCGCTATATTCAATTCAGTTTGGCGAGAATTTCGGTCTGCGGAAAATAATAAGAACTACTTTATGTAACCTAAATAAAGAGCCCACTCTATCTGACTTGGCGTACTACATTTTTATAGTTATTTCAACGGTTTGTTAAATCTCTTGTTTAACAAAAATTTCGATTTCAAGCAAAAGTAAAGTCGTACACGTAGCCGAAAAAACAGGTACAAGTATCGGGCGATACCAGGTTAGTAATTGATACCGATACCGCTTTGCATGGTATTGCTGGTATCGCCGAATACCAAGTACTCGGTATCGCCCACCACTAATCAGCACAACGTTGAAACTTGAAATGGTAAACAGCAACAACGAAAAGTTATATATAGTTGTCAATGGACAACGTTTGTTCGAAAACTCGAAAACAACTAGTTATTCGCTAAACACTAAATGCAAATGGTATAGTACTCGTCAAGGGGAGATACCTTGGAAAGGTAAGCATGAAGGAATTAAACCCACTATTAATTAACTATATAGTTACTTACAAATCAATGTTTGGCCCTCTCAGTACTTTCCTGTTCCGTTCTTGCCTTCTGACGCCAAAGAAACCTACAATTTCACATGAAATTTAATAAGTCAATTAGTTATTCAACTTAATCGGTTACTTCAATATAAGTATAATGCAGTCGACTAACCGGCGCCACGAATAATTTGTCATGCGAATAATTTGAGTATTCTTTATAAAGCCTTTTTGTTTTCCTTTGTATGTCTGCAATTCAAAAGAATCTTTGTTGCATATGTTTACACTGGAAAAGTGCCAGCTCCCCCAGAAGAACTACAAATTAAATACAATCATTGACAAAATTTGCAATTCTGATACCCTCCCAGACAAATTATGCGATCCCAAGATCTCTTTACAAAAGTTCAAGTCGCTTCCTTTTAAGTATAGGTTAGTTACCGAACCCGAGATAACTACGTCAGTTATCATAACTACGCCTGTGTTACCGAGGCTGAGGTAATTAACCATTTAACCTACTTAGTTCACGATCATGAGGTTGCCTAAGAAGACGCTGTGATGGCGTTCCTGAGACGTTTTGTACTGATTGACAATCACAGTTAATAAATAAAATAAATTAATAAAAAAAAAAAATAGTTGAAACGACTCGAGCGAATCATGCCATGTTAATATCGAAGCTTATATTTTGGATAAATTGTCAACTCCCCCCCCCCCTACTGAATATTGTAACCCTAAACATGTAAATGCAGACTGTATGCAAATTACACACGTTTCGAGTTCCGTAATTCATTCCAACAATTTTGCCCAGTATGAGTAAACGAGATGGATTTCGCATCGCAATGGCAATCTTCTAAGCTTTCGTTAAAAGGTTAAGGTTAAGTTAAAAGTTAAAAGGAATGACTCAAAGAGACCCGTCCAGTCCTTTCGCGACTTTTCCTTTTCAGATTTGTCGTCAAGTTTCATATTTGACGATCGACCTATTTTGGAAAAGTAGCGAATCCGTTTCGCGGTCTGTTATCATCCGGCTTTTAGCCGAGACCGAGTGAGAGAAACTGATTGGTTAGGTAGAACCTAAGAAGAATTTATGTTTTAATAAGAAAACAAACTTTTTCTTCGTTTGCTTGGTTATGATAGACACCATTGCGGCTCGGTGAATATCCAGCACTAGAATCGCAAGGTCGTGGGGTTCAATCCTGCCGGAAGGCCTGTGTAGTTGGATTTTTTGCAACTGGTCCCGGTTTGGTCTTAAAATGTATATATTCTACACTCGAATTTTCCTTCACCAAAAATACCTAGAACATGCTATGTAACTGATCGAGTGAAATGCCCAATATTACTTCTAATAAACCCAATTCTCTCCTGAATTTACGAGCCATTAATATATTCAAAAGTTGTAAAAACTGTTTTGTCGACAAATATCGAGTACTCCAAGTGCCCAAGTTGCTAGCGGCTGTGTCTTGTATAAAATACCGAAAAATATAAGAATGTTAAACTTATTATTTCATTTATGAGGGGCGTTCACTCTGGGTCTCGGGCTGTACATGACAATGGCAATGCATACTTGCATAGATTTTCACAAATAGAATCTATGGTCTTATATGAACTGCTGCGGTGCGGAAAGCACCGAAGGTTTGCAAATGTAGTATAAATGTAAACAAGGCCGTTTTTCTGAAAATTAAACAACGGATCTAATATATTTAGTAGTCAAAACCTATAGTGTCGGATTCGGCAAATTCAAGCGATCATTTTGATATAGAATTTATTTAAATGAAGACAAACAGAAAATGTTAAATATGTTTTAAAACACACGTTTCCACTTTCCAAATGTAATGCGACGCGCGATATCTAGACATGCACTGAACACGTTCAACATATTGATATCTCACCGGTATTTGCTCTACTTGATCGGTGCTTATTATTATAGCAAGGCCAGGACCAACCAGTTTTGAAATAGCTGGTTATCTTTTACGTACTAGGTCTACCGCGATCGCCGGCGTGCGCAGTTGTAAACATTGTAAAGGCTTTGTAAGCATGTTTTTGATGAATTGAAGCCAATTGTCAGCCGCATTACTGATCAACTATAACTCGGTCACTTGCAAACCTATTGAAACAAGTAAACAACTGGGAAACAGTGAAATGTCTTTGCAAATATTCAAAAACATCGATAAAATGGCAATAAAAGCTTCGTTCGAAAGAGAAAACCACTGATTATCTGGAGACAACTTGGCCAAACCTCGGTTTCGCAATTATTAAACATGACTGTTCTCTGACGTCGTTCACTCCTTCAGTATAAAGTTTCCGATTATTTTTAATACACCTTGATTCTCTGACAGTCCGACTACTCTGACATCTTTGTTTGAGACGACTGCTGGGTAGTGTGCCAAGAAATGTCGTGGCAATATTCAAAAACATCGATAAAATGGCAAGAAAAACTTCGTTCAAGAGACAACTCGCCATGGGGGCAATATCGCGACCCCCAAAAAACAATAATAATAATAATACCATTAACGCGACCCAAACCTATTCACCTCAGTGTCGGTGAATAGTGTGGATATTGTCGGTGTCAGTGAATAACAGAATTTCCGGTGTAATGCGCGCGCACAGGGCTCACACGGCCAGCCCTGGTAACTAAAACCTAGGGGTCAGAGCTCCAGAAAAATTTCTGACTCAAGTGTTCTATAAGTGCACCTTACCTCTCTCCTCCGCAGAGGTTTATAGAGCTTTTTTGAGCTCTTCCGTATATAGGATTTGATATTGCAGCCTTTGCAGGCAGCATAGAGTAATGCGGTAGAGAGTGATGGGGAGTAAAGAAAATTGTCTTTACTCCCCATTACCCTCTACCGCTGCATAGTCTACTTATAATTATAAACCCATGCAAAGGCTGCAATATCAAACCCTATATGCTGAAGAGCTCAAAAAAGCTCTAGAAGCCTCTTCGGAGGAGAGAGGCACCTTACCTACTCATAGGGCCTCCCCCAACTACATCAAAGCAACTCATATTATCAGTGGCGTGGTGGCTAGTTTCAGGCAGGGGTGGCCAGATTAACTTTGGCACCCCCCTCCCTCCCCCACCTCCCAAATAAAAAAAGAAAAAGAAAAAGTACATTACTGTATTTGATAACTGATCACATTTTTTGTTTTAAAATAAGTCAAGTAGAAATATATAATATTACAACAAACAACGGGTTCTCTCAAAGGCGACCACCAATGCGAGCACCGAAGTAGTGCCAAACATCTAGGGGGTCCGGGAGCATGCTCCCCCGGAAAATTTTGAAATCTAGAGTCTTTGATATGCTTTTTCTTGCATTTTGGAGTAAGATTTTACAGAATTCTCAAGATTATAAAACTTCATAGAAAACACAAAATATTATACAGATTTTAGATCTTTATATCCCACCACTGAAGACCTAGCTATACAAAGAAATTTTTTTTTTAGGTTTATTTTGTTAAGTTTTGGCGCCCTTGCTAGTTTTGGCGTCCCTTCTGCAACCCCAGCTGGGGGGGCCTTGGCCCCCGCCCCCCTGCCACCACACCACTGCATATTATTCTAAAAACATGGTCTCTCGTTCTGTATGATGATATATAACATAGAACCCAACACGCGTGTATGATGCATTTCATCATACATGTGCATGATGCGCCAATTAACGGATTAAAACTCACTGCGCATCCCACAATCTTTGTCAAAAACTGTTGACCATAAATTACAAACACTATTAGGGGGGTTGGGCGGGGAGGAGGTGGCTAAAAAAAACCCCTGACACTTTTCAAGTTAGGGTTAGGGTTCGCCCCGGGAAATTCACATTTTTGAGATTAGGGTTAGGGGGTTCGGGGGGAAGGGTTTCATTAATAACCTGTTTATTAAAAAAACATGCACATGTATGATGAAATGCATCATACACACGTGTTGGGTTGTATGTTATATATCATCATACGGAATGAGAGACTGTATTGATTCTAATACCTGGACAAATTTGAAGCATTTTATTTTCTTGTTCGCTAGTGGCCGGCCACTGGTGACAGATTCAGCAGTTAGAAGAACTGAGATCATGTGTGAAGACAGACGAAATCGATGGTAATCAATGGACATCCATTAGAGAACACTGATTCTGAAATATCGAGTGAAAGCGAACGATGGTTGACTTACGCAGGTCAAGCCATTTCAATGATCTAGCTTGTCAGATTTTAAAGTACCCCGAGCCTTCCAACGCGTACAGACATTATTTTGATATATTATAAGTAATATTGGGCATTTCACTCGATTACATAGCATGTTCTAAGGATTTTGGGTGAAGGAAAATTCAAGTGTAGAATATATACATTTTAAGACCAAACCAGGACCAGTTGCGAAAAATGCAACTACACAGGCCTTCCGGCAGGAATTGAACCCACGACCTTGCGATTCTAGTGCAGTGCTCTGACCACTGAGTCACAGACGGCATTGCCGAGAGCTTGATCACATGTTCTGTATATATAATAAGTCATTTAATAGACTTGGTTTGCGTGGTCGGAGATGTTTTGTGAAACTGAAAGAACTATAAGCAGTATTAATTTAGTGAACTATATTATATTGTGTTTGTAAGCTAAGTATGAAACAAAATATTGAGGCATATTGCATAATCCTTTTTTGTTCAAGACGATGACCATTGAAGCATTAATGAATAATTTGGAATAGGTAATTATATATTGACATTCAAATATCGAACATTCGTCGACGTGTAACAATTATATAATGCTGAAATAAAAGTTTTAATTAAAAGTGTGATGGCCGGTTTCACTGATCTTGGTAAATTGGTGTAACCGTGTAAGGGGATATTAATCCCAGGTGTATAAACACTTGACTTAGGAATGTTTACCTTGAATACACTGAACATCGTGGGAGACATGATAACTATATAGGATTGCAAACTTGCCTTGTGTAATTATTGTCTTAGGCCACGTCCACACGTATGCGTTTTCATAGCGTTTTTATATTGTTCTCTGTCCTCAGGGGAGCAGAAAACAATGGTCTCATTACCTGAAACAATATGAAAATGCAATGCAAACATGTACGTGTGGACGTAGCCTTAGAATATGGACTTCGTAATAACAATTCGTAATCAACATTGATGGTGCAATATATCTTTGCATAGTAAAAATGTGCAGCGTAATCAAAATAATATACCAGGAAATGATCGCTTTATATAAACTGTTCTTAATGAAAGAAGATGCTTCATGTCATTTATCGGTTTATAGGCTATAGGAGCTGAATTGTGGTTACAAGAAATAATTAACCGCCTACTGCAGCGAGTGACCTTGTGAGATTAATATCGAAGCCTTCTTGTCAGGGAAACACAAGTCGTGGGAGGTGTGATAACTATTCCCTTTGCGTAATAATTACTTCACTTGTATGTTTTTTCATAACAACGTGAAATTGTCGCTGTTATAAACTGTCATTAGCGAAAGAAGATGCAGTTCGCGTCATTTATTGTCTTGTAAACGCTATAGCAGTTGAATTGTAGGTACAAGAAATTTAACGAGACATTTAGACATTATTTAGACATTATTTAGACCATCATGCTGTTGAGTGGAACTTTAACACGTGTGACAATACTGTTTATTTTACCCTAGTCAAAGAGTTGAGAATATTGTTTTTAGCCACGAAAAATAAGAACTCGTTCAAAATTATACTCTGCATGAGTACAATGTAATATCCTTAAACAACGTTGAAATGAAAGCGTGCAGCAAAATTTGAATTCACTATTTTGACACGTCAAATAATATATTACGGTTGTAATAGAAAGATCGTGTAGTATTACATGGGTTAAATTCCCACACTAGGTAGTAGGTAGGACATGCCATCTATACTAGCAGTAGCTTTATTTCAAGTTTCATGCAAGTCCTCAGTTTAACACCAAGTGGTGGTTACTTTCTGAGTGTTATTTTAACACCAAAGTAGGAGTTGATTTAACACCGGTCTAATTGGGAATGTAGTATACACTTGTATTAAAGGAGTTTATTATATGCATGACAAAATTACTGCAATCTGATTGGCTAAGAGGAGTGCAATTATATCGTTAATTATATATCCTTCTGTAATCAGGCCCAAACGCTGCAAGGAGTGCGATTTGAGCATGCTAATTACCCCCATTAATCGCACTCTTACTGTAGCTGTAATCGCACACCTGCTTCAGCCAATGGAAATCAAGCTAGCTATCAAAATTGTCCAATCACAGTTCGGCACCTAAGCTGTAGGATTTTCTGGGATTTTTCCAAAAATTAAAAAATGGAGGATTTTAAATATTAAAATATAGAATTTAAATTTGTATTTTTTTGTATACGTTTTGAAAACAGTGTCGTGTCCCCAACAAATTAAAAACAACTTATTACCCAGATTGGCACTCGGGTATTTCTTAAATATTTTAGTCAGTAAAGTAGCAACACTCGGTGAAATACCGTAAACTGCACGAGTGTGTTTATAAACACATGCGTACAAACACGCTATAAAGTAAAGACAAACAGCACTAAATTACTCACATTTTTGGTTCTTGTCATTCTTTATCAATAACTCCCGGTTTTACCTCACATATAATTGTATGAACTCCTCATAATTCACTTTATTATTAAAAAAACTCCTCGCCGAGTCTCCACATTAAAATAAATGGCTGCCTGAAATTTGCATTTTTTGCGGGCCATGTTGAGAGGCCTAGGTCTAAAACCCAAAAGTTGGGCTACTATGAAGTATTTACTGTCAAAAACAAAGAAGAGAGGACATGACCTGATTACAGAAGGATATAGAACGAATTGAGTCGTGCTATTAATGCCAAATCATACTCGTGATTAACAAATCAACCTCCCGCTACGCGGTCGGTCGATTTTGTAATCACTCGTATGATTTTGGCATTAATAGCACTCCTCGTCGTTCTATTTTACCCTAATTGCACTCTCCGGAGTGCAAATTAATGTTACCATGGTAACAGTGGTAAAAAATTAAATTCAAAATGGCGGCGTATTTTCAAATTGAAAGATTTTTACTTTTCCAACGACTTGTGGAACACTTTCAACTGAAAATTTCATGTAAATATTTGAAGATCAATACAGGTGACATCTGCTCACCATAAGTGAAACTGTTTGTTGTCCAGTTGTAACGAAACGAGATGTTTTCAAACGCGCGAATTACTACGAAGCGTACGACAAGGATTGACATTTGACACTTCAGGTAATTGTAAATTGGTTTTGAAGTTTGTGATTACCGATAGTTAGTTGCCAGAAAGAAAAATTAATTCACTGCTTTGAATAACGTTTTATGATTGTCTGTGGTTGTATGGCCAATAAACATTCAAATTAAGACAAAATTTTTTGACTGTAATTATAAAGATAGATATCGTAATTTTGTCATGCATATAATAAACAAGTAATCATATGATTTTGCTCATGCAATTAATGATTTTACACTACTCGTGATATTTGAAAATTGAGCCAAATTGCACTCGCCTACGGCTCGTGCAATTTTGGATCAATTTTCAAATATCACTCGACACTCGTAGTGTAAAATCATTAATTGCACTCGCTATCATATGATTACCTATACTAATTTAACACTTGGAATATTTAACACCTATTCCGGTGTTTTTACGTGTGAGGGAGTTAAATTAACACCGTTTTTGGAGTTAAATTTTGAGAGTTAATTTAACTCCATAAAGGGTGTTAAACATAATTTGTTCAGCGAGTTAAATTAACCCCAGTAATCTGAGAGTTCAATTATAGTACCATTTTCAGCGTTAAACTTTGTGAGATAATTCAACTCTGGAATAGAATTACATTATCTCCAGTGGTGTCTAAATTTAATTCTATGTATTGTTTTACTTAAATTTTGGGCAATTATGCAACTTCAAAATGATAGTGTTTAATAATACATATACTGTAGCAGTCTCAAGATCATAATCTATAACTGTTAAATACACCAACAGACATTCAATAACAAAATTTTTATTGGACTATTTTACATAGGAATTAGAAGAGAAAATTTCTAAAATCAGTATTGTAAATTATTAAATTACTAAAATCAGTAAGTTTGCAAAATCAATCCATATCAATTTTATATCTCAAGCAAATATATTTTGATCTTGTTTGCATTCTAAATTGTTTAATTTGGTTTTATGGTAAATGGCAAGTAAAATCCCTTGAATAAACTACATGTATTACTATTCTGGTGTGCTTTAGCCTAGGTACAACAACTTCATATGCCTGGAAGTGCTCACGGAACCTTATGGTTTCTTTCTCTGATGCAACAAACATTACATTTGAAACATCATTATTTACAATACAAATTGCTTTGATTTCCCAAAACTGCGGAAATTCATCATTATCAAAACCAACATGGAGGGTAGCCCCAACTTTATATTTTGTACCATGGGCCAATATCCATTTAGCCCTATATAGAGAATAGAATAAACAATAAAACTTTTTAAATTTTTGCAATGGATCTCAGTGACCGTCTGTCAGTAAAGTATGATTACTAAGCCATCAATAATATTCCATTTTAAAATTTGCATTGTAGGTGATTGTAGTGATACAATAATACAATATAATTATAGTGTTAAATGATAATCTACACAATTAATCAGGGTAAACTTGCAAAGCTTTTAGAATTTAGGCCATGCAATGTTTAATATTCTTTAGTTTTAATTATAAAAATTAAAATAATATTTGGCATCTGAAATCAAATGTGATTTACAGGCAGGCACATCTTTAAATTTTAACCGGGCTAACTGTTTCCTTCAATGCATTAAGTTGGTAAGAGTAACTTACTCATACAATGGAGTTTGCTTATCAACTCCAGGGATTTCTGTTTCTATGAGTTCACTATAAATCACATCACCAACATAGGAAGTTTTACGTAATGTGCAAGTTAGCAAACAAAATGAGTTTTGTGGGATATACAATTGAAGGGAAAATGTGCAACAGTCATCCCATTCAGTACTGGATTAACCATGGTGCAAATAATACAGTTGCACCAGGGCGGCAACTTAGCCACCCCCTAAGACAGCCCCTCCCCACAATAAATCAATTGGGTTATAATATAAAGTCCCCTGCAATGAGTCAATATTCACAACAAATATCAGTCATGTACTGTAATCACAATCACAATATCCTATACATTATCATTATGCAAGATATAATCACATAATTATCAAAATTATTCAGAGTGATCAAATCCTATGCTGATACTGGAAATTTACAGAATGCATGAAATTTAACAGTAATAAATGTAAAGTTATGAGACTGTCGCGAAAGAAAATCCAGACAACCAGTGATTATAAATTGTGACATGAATTCCTTGAATGTGTTAAAACCACCCAAGACCTGGGAATAACTGTGAGTGAAGATGTTAGTGGGGAACGCATATTTCAAAGATTACGGCAAAAGCAAATCGAACACTTGAGCTTATTAAACGAACGTGTAAAGATGTTGAAGACCAAGCTATCAGGAAGCTCCTCTACCTTACATTGGTCAGACCACAGTTGGAATTCTCATCAGAATTGTGGTCCCCTTCAGAAGTAAAATATCAACTTATGTTGGAAGGGGTACAACGCAGAGCTACAAAGTTCGTTTTAAATTACCCAGCTTGCACTGACTATAATTAAAGAACGTTTGATTAAACTCAACCTTCTACCACTTGATGTCAGGCGAAATATGAAAGATTTGTTTATTCTTTTTTAAGTGTACAGCAGGTCTTTTGGATATTCAATTACCAGATTATGTACAGAACCGACCAGCTCCTAAATATAACATTAGATCTTATGATGTGAATAATTTTGTTGATTTTAAATGTAGAACTCAATGTTTTAAAAATTCCTATTTTCATCGAGTTGCAACAAAGTGGAACTCATTGGATTGTGAACTTAAAACAATTGGTAATTAGTCTTTTTAAGTCCAAACTTTATCAGAAATTTTATAGGGAACTTAATTTTTACCAACAACCACATTAATAGTTTGTATATTATTTTATTGATTTTTAATCTATAGTAACAAATAGGTCTGCAATAACTTTAAATAGGTTTTCTACATTGCATGGTAGTCATGTTCAATTGGGGCAATGCCCTGTTTGGCCACCAGTTGCTTTAACTAATTATTTATTCATTTGTGTTTAGTTTTATATATAGATACATGTATGTATAATTTTTGAAAGCAACAAAGTTATTAAATAAATAAAAAATAATAAATAAAAAAATAAATGACATATTTTTATTCACTTTCATTTTTTAAAGGGGGTATTTTTGTAAAGGTCTACCAGTAAAAATCCCCACTTTTTAACTGCACCAGACCACCCACACGGTTAAGCCAGCCTTGATCCCATTACACTATACCTGGACAAATTTCAATTCCCTTTTCATGAATGAACATGAGCCTCCCTCAGCAGACTGGAGCCTATAACATAGAGCTTCTTAGTGTCTTTTAGCCAGGGAATAAAACGCAGGTTGATAAAATTTCCAATTAGAACTGCCAGCCGCTTAAAGTAGTGGTGCTTGACCTTGTACCTTATGCATCAGATTCGTACAAGTGGCCCCAATCTGTAGATAATAATCATTATGAGTTCCATAGTGGAACTCCTAATTTTACCATAAACACAATAACTGCATGCTATACGCACATTTCATGATTTGTTATTCTTTCAGTTTTTTAATATTAAGATTCACCTAAAATTTATTGTAGTATGTATTTTGATATGTGAAGTTCACTTACTTCAGCATTGTCCTTGGCATGTGAAGCATGTAATGCATTTTTGGAATAATGCTACATTCTGGAAAAAGATCCTTGAAGTTTTCACGTAGCCTTTGTATGAGGACCTGTAAGTAAGCTACTTGCTCCTTGATTATAACAGGTGAAAAAATAATCCTAATAGCTTGCAGCAAAATACACAATAACTCCCAGTGATCATCGTCATTTGGTACAAAGTCACCTATCACGAGCGGCAGATGCAAACCAAGACACCACATCTGGTTAGCTGAAAAACAAAAAAATGATACATGTGCAATCTTAGCAGTTATAATTGTTAATGTCTGAAATGCCTTTGCAAATACCAGAGATGTGCCCACACTGGGCGGGTCCACACAACCACCTGAGATTAAATAAAATTTTCAGAATCTCACTCAGTAGATTTTCAGTATTTACGGTAGTCAAGTACCAAATAACTTTGGTGCTTGCTTTGGATTCGATCTTGCACTGTTAGTTTCTACCTGACAATCATAATTTTCTGAGCACATTCCTGAGTACAATATTAATAGAATAATATACATGTATATTACACTCTAGTGCTGCAGGCCAGACCTCTCCTTACAATGTAGGTCAGTGTACATCATGTAAATACCACGATCGATCCCCATGTAAGTTTGGTGGTATGATGTTCAGGCAGACCACGGTCAGACCAATATACTGTACCTATTGCTAACCTGCGAGTAGGCTCTTGTGAAAGGAGAAAGTGAGGGGAATGCAGCAGGCTAGCAAAATTGCACACCAAACATCCTATAATTATTATACCTGAAGGAGCTATACCCAAACCCCTTAGTAGTTAATATAATTTTACATGAAATAACGACATGAATTGATAAAGTCATGAGCTAAATTACCATGCTGCTTTAAACTGTTGTCTTGTGATGTCAGCCTGTGTGGTTGAATTTGGGCAGGTTTATTGGTGTCATTGTGATAGCCATAATCAAATATGGAAATCCTTCTATTGAGTTCTTCTAGGCTAAAATACTTCTTCTGGGGAATAAACATTTTCAATAACTCCTTGACACAATACTGGAGAACACCTTCTAAAATATCATGCATGGCATATGCTGGGAGCCCACCAATAACATGATAAAATCTTGAAGTATTTAATAACGAGTACTTATTGTTTAATCCATAGGTTTTCTTGAAATGATCTCCATGGTTTAGCCTCTGGCACTGGTTATTGCAGTAGCTGTCCTTTGTTCGCATTATGTTCACATAAAACATTTGCGCAGCTTTACACCAATATGCCGTTGAACCCATCACCCATATTCAATATGGGTTGTGGGTTCAACATCTGTGAAGAAGGATTCTGTGGAAAAACATGTGAGTAATAATGTATCTTTGAATTTGAATTCATATTGACTAATTGATTAATGTAAAAGTGATTTATGTCCATGTGAACAAAAGAAGACTCTGGCGTTTATAGACGTCTTAATATTAGGGACCTTAAGTAAGCACAACGCGAACGTCACGACGACGACCCAAGTACAATAGTATTTTTCAACCAAAACATAGCGTTGAATAATTTGCAGTCTCAAGAGTAATCCCAACACCGTCCTCGTTGCACATACAAGTCAACAGAAGAATTTTCACGTTTTCAAGACGTCTTTATGGTAAGGAACGGCAAAAGTTGTTAGTTTACTTAAGCGTTAATCTATCATACATCGTTGTCGAAGCTATGGCTGCCTTTGAAAGATCTTACAAAATACATAAAGCATACAATATACGATGTCCTGATCCATGTTTTCTTTTAAATGTAATAAAATCCGTCGTCGTCCTAGCTTGCTTAAGGTCCCTATTTTAAGGAACGTTTACGCGTTTCTGGGGGGAAAAGAATTTTGAGAATCCACTTTTAATTCCTAATTCGAACCCTGAGAATTGTTTCCGAAGTTGAGTCACAGTATTTTCAACAGAACTAGCATCTAAAATCAATCCGTACTCAAACAGTGATATATTTGTGCTACCACATATATAATACGCCACACCGCCAGAGCCAGATAACGTTATGCGAAGTGCTAAGTTTATCGGCCAATAAGAAGCCGGAGGGATTCCTGCTAATAACGCCTTGTCTAGACAATAGGACTGTGGATAATAATGCTAAATTTAATATCTGTGCTTGTCTGAGTGACAAACCATATACTGGCTATACTGATAAGGACGTTGACAACAACTCTAAGCCATTACCAAAACAATACATTTGCCCTACTGTCTGTGATCTTTCACTGTAACATAAAATATTCATGTCAAGTTATTTTTATTCAATTTATCTTTGTCATAACTTATGTGGGTTGAATTAAGATTTCTTTTAGCATGTACGTGTAAGTATCATGGTTATATTATTAACCTTTTAAGATTGTTGCAATAGATATGCCAGGCGGGAAACGTAATTTGAAAATGAAAATAAGTGCCCAGCAAATAACTCTTAGACAAGACATAACTTCAAAGATAAAATTTTAATTAGCTAACGTTTCGTTGCTTAAAGCGCAACATCATCAGAGCAGTTTGAAATCTTAAGGATAATTAAGTATTTATATATACATGGTTCAAATATTACATTACAAACGGTCAAAATAGTACAATAACAAATTCAAAAATTTAAAGAAACAAATGAACGTAAAGATTTTAAGATTATAATAACAAAAAGTAAATAAAATATCATATTTCAGATAGTTAAAGAGTATGGTTATAACAATTAGATTAGTCATAAGCTAGAACAAAGAAAGAGGTACTGAACTTATGTTTGCGTTAAGGACGGGGTTAAGTTTAGATATTAGAAGACTTTCCCTCAGTAAGAGTTCAAATTTAGAAGTGGAAGAAGCCGTAAGTATTTTAAAATCAGAGGGAGCAACAGGGTGATCAGTTTTGAGTTTGTGAGAAAGAACACTTGACATGACTGACACAGAACGCTTCTTTCCAGTCAACGGCGAAACACCCATATGTTCTGAGATACGTGTGTGAATGTGTCGACGTGTTTGTCCGACATACAATGCACCACAGCATTGACACTTGTAAGAGTACACAACATGTGATCTCAGTCCAAAGGGAATTCGGTCCTTGAAAGGAAAAAAGTTTGCGAGGCGAACAGAAGGGCGAAATACAAAACGGAAGTCAAGTTGCGGATATGCAGAGGAGAGTAGTTTGCGGAGTTGGGTTCGTATCACTAGACCATGGGAACCAGTAAAAGGAAGAGAAAAATACAGAACTTGTTTAGAGCAAGAGTGAATACTCTGGCTGGTAGAAAATATTTTATCTAAAAAAGTACCAATACAGTTGTCCAAGAATGGGACTGGATAACCATGAAAAGTGAAAATTTGTTTAAGTTTCTCAAGTTCAGCGTGGAAAGAAAGATATGAAGAACATATATTAAAATAACGAGAGACTAGCGAAAGAATAAGTCCTCTTTTATAAGAGATGGGAATAAAGCTGTCAAAGTTAGTGAATAACCCAGTGGATGTACGTTTATGATGGACAGACGTTAAGAAAGCACCATTAGAACGGGTTATGTTAACATCTAAAAAAGGAAGAGATAAGTCATTTTCTAGCTCATGAGTAAATTGAATGTTAGGATGTCTGGAATTAAGATAAGAAAGAAATGGAAGAACATGTTCCTGTGAGCGGAAAATTAGAAAACAGTCTTCAACATAGCGACGATAAAAGATAGGTTTAAAATGAGAAGGACAGTCAGTCAACCATGATTTCTCATAAAAGATAAGAAAATGTTAGCAAAAAGTGGACGAAGCGGTGAACCCATAGCAACACCATCAATTTGTTCATACAGTTCACCATTGAACAAGAAATGACAGTTTTTAACAGAAGAATTTAAAAGATTAGTAAACTCTTCACGAGAGAAGCCATGAAAACGCATACAGTTTGAGAAACATTTGTCAACAATAATGCCAATGGTTTCATCTAATGGAATGTTAGTAAAGAGAGATTTAATATCAAAACTAGCCATTACAACACGATTAGTATCTATTGAAATATTAAGAAGTTCTTTAACAAACGAAAATGTGTCAGTTATGGTGTAAATATTAGTTGATATAGGATGGAGGAGAGGAACAAGAAATTTAGCGATTTTGTAGGAATGTGTAGCTATAGAGGAAATTATAGGTCTTAGAGGAAAATTAGGTTTGTGTACTTTAGGAAGTCCGTATAAGATACCTGGTCGAGAACCGATTGGTGTAAGCTCATCATACAATGACTCGGAAATTACTTGATTAGTTTTAAGAGGCTATCTCCCTAAAAACCGACCAACGGTTTTTGAAGGCAAAAATGAATTTCCTTTGTTTTTCGCCCATTATTTACCTTTACCTCACTTACTATTAAACCGTTATAAAAATTGCCACTTGATAATTTGTTCTTCATTTTTGACACAATTTTTATGCTTCGGCTGGAACGGCTAAGATTCGAGCGGAAATGAGAGCTGACAATACCTCGAAATGATCTTGTTACTTCTCCACCAATTTAGATTTGAATTTCAAATTTTTTTCTTGCAGTGCAATATATAGACCTTGTGTTTAATCTGGTTGAAGGATACAAGCTCTTTGTTTTGTTTTGTTTTGTTTTGTTTTGTTTTGTATCAGATATGGTCTCTTTCTTTTGACTTACTTTTTAAATTCGCTTACGGCACCTGATTAGTCAAGTTTTATAAATTAAGATTTCTCTGAAGTGGCACCTAGCCTGGAAATGTCGTGTGTATTTCGTCGTAATATAATACCGTAAGTTTAGTAATCTTTAAAAACAGTTGTCGGCAAACGTATTTTGTAAGCGCACGAACCGCTCAAAGTTAAGCTATTGTTTCACTTTGTTTACATTGTCAGAACCGGAAATGCCTTACGCTTTGTAGATAAGGCCGTTCTCGTTTCTCAATTATTACATAAAAACAACTTCTTTTTATTTGAACTTATCCCTAGAAAGCGAACGGGGCATAATTTATAGGTCTATTCGGTTTTTAGGGTAAAAATGATTAAATATTCTATAGCCGATTCTTCATATATACTCATATACAATAGGAGCAGACATGTCGCAGCCTCCTAAGTGACACTTAAATAATTATAATTCATGAGCAACTGAAAGTTTATCATTTTCTCTGTTTATTTCGGTGTACTGTTCATATTTTTATAGCATGAAAAGGTGGCAGCATCTTATACTCTGGAAGAATCGATTAAACGTCTTAAGAATTTTTTAGACTTTACGAACAAATTAAATCGCTTTTAAGGCCTGGTACATACGTCGCATTTAATTCAGACGAATTTAATTCATAGTTAAAGTCGACGTAAACTCGAATTTGTTTCATGCGACGAATTTAATTCAGTGACGAGCAAGAAAAATCCCGCTAGATCGCGCCAAAAACGTCCAATACGCATGTGAAGTAAACAAAAATCTGATCACTGGCTCAAAAAATATGTTATCATAATTTATGCATTTAATTCGATGCGACGATACAGCGACGTCTGAAACGAACACGCATTTCAGATGTTGTATCCTTCTCACCGTGACGGATACAACGTCTCAGACGAATTCAACCCTTCAGTCGAATTTAATTCGTTTCATACGTCGCTGTATCGTCGCATTTAATTCAGACGAATTTAACTCAATCAATTAATTAACTAAATGCGACGATACAGCGACGTATGAAACGAATTAAATTCGACTGAAGAGTTGAATTCGTCTGAGACGTTGTATCCGTCACGGTGAGAAGGATACAACGTCTGAAATGCGTGTTCGTTTCAGACGTCGCTGTATCGTCGCATCGAATTAAATGCATAAATTATGATAACATATTTTTTGAGCCAGTGATCAGATTTTTGTTTACTTCGCATGCGTATTGGACGTTTTTGGCGCGATCTAGCGGGGATTTTTCTTGCTCGTCACTGAATTAAATTCGTCGCATGAAACAAATTCGAGTTTACGTCGACTTTAACTATGAATTAAATTCGTCTGAATTAAATGCGACGTATGAACCAGGCCTTAAAAGCAATTTAATTTGTTCGTGAAGTCTAAAAAATTCTTAAGACGTTTAATCGATTCTTCCAGAGTATAAGATACTGCCACCTTTTCATGCTATAAAAATATGAACAGTACACCGAAATAAACAGAGAAAATGATAAACTTTCAGTTGCTCATGAATTATAATTATTTAAGTGTCACTTAGGAGGCTGCGACATGTCTGCTCCTATTGTATATGAGTATATATGAAGAATCGGCTATAGAATATTTAATCATTTTTACCCTAAAAACCGAATAGACCTATAAATTATGCCCCGTTCGCTTTCTAGGGATAAGTTCAAATAAAAAGAAGTTGTTTTTATGTAATAATTGAGAAACGAGAACGGCCTTATCTACAAAGCGTAAGGCATTTCCGGTTCTGACAATGTAAACAAAGTGAAACAATAGCTTAACTTTGAGCGGTTCGTGCGCTTACAAAATACGTTTGCCGACAACTGTTTTTAAAGATTACTAAACTTACGGTATTATATTACGACGAAATACACACGACATTTCCAGGCTAGGTGCCACTTCAGAGAAATCTTAATTTATAAAACTTGACTAATCAGGTGCCGTAAGCGAATTTAAAAAGTAAGTCAAAAGAAAGAGACCATATCTGATACAAAACGAAACAAAGAGCTTGTATCCTTCAACCCAGATGAAACACAAGGTCTATATATTGCACTGCAAGAAAAAAATTTGAAATTCAAATCTAAATTGGTGGAGAAATAACAAGATCATTTCGAGGTATTGTCAGCTCTCATTTCCGCTCGAATCTTAGACTGCGTTCACACGAGTCCGGTGTAGAAGATAAACGGTAAAATGTGGTTACGTTCACACGAATCCGTCATAATTTAACGACGCTTTGAAGGCGTTCACACGACACCGGAACCTTCTGGTGTATATCCAGTATTTCAATGCTGTGCACTGTTTAAATAGCCATATCTCGTCAAAAGTAAATGGAAACGGGAAGCAATTCAAAGAATATTATCCCCCAAGGTGTATAGTACATTCTAGGTTTACAATTTTAGTCTTTCCGTTTGGAGCTCGCCTTATTCACTTCATCTTCTCCTATTTACACTGCCTAGTCATTGTTGTAATAATGTTATAATTGTTCAAACAGCAGCACAAGTCCTTAGCAGAAGCTTTCCGAAGTCGAGAAGACAAATAAAGTTTTCCATCGCTGAAAAATACGCCAGCCGTTTGGTTAGGAGCCGAAAATTTAGGAACTGGGTACTAAAGCGGAGCGAAAAAGTGCCGGATCTTGTGTTCACACGACACCGCCAAGGGTTCCGTTTCATTTCGATCCGTCTAGAAATCGTTTTCAAAACGCTCCGGTTAGAGCGCCGTTTTCACACAATTTCGATCCGGTGCCGTGTGAACGCAACGGCGTTTTGTGACTTTTTAGCGCCGTTTTCAACTCGCTCCGGACTCGTGTGAACGGGGTCTTAGCCGTTCCAGCCGAAGCATAAAAAATGTGTCAAAAATGAAGAACAAATTATCCAGTGGCAATTTTTATAGCGGTTTAATAGTAAGTGAGGTAAAGGTAAATAATGGGCGAAAAACAAAGGAAATTCATTTTTGCCTTCAAAAACCGTTGGTCGGTTTTTAGGGAGATAGCCTCTTAAGTTCTTTAAGAAAGTTCCGTACGCGAGTTTCACGACCAACTGTTGCCTTCATAGGATCTTTGTTTAAACGTTTAAACTTAGTGTTATCGTTAAGGATTTCTTGCATTCTTGATGTATAATCTTTCCGGTCAGTGACAACAACTCCATTACCTTTGTCAGGTTTTATTAAGTAGATGCTGTCATCATTCTGAAGAGATTTCAGGGTGTTTAGTTCGTCATCCGAGAAGATAAATTTAGGAGGAGAATAGCTTTTGTGTCCAGTGAGTGCGATGTCCTTAATCCTAGTTTTTATAAGTTCTCCATCAAAGCCAGATTTTAAACAGATAGGAAGATTCTTCAATTTACGAAATAACATTTCGAAAGGAACCAAGAAGTCACAGAGGCGAAGTTTCTTAGGTGGTATCGAGAAGTTCAACCCACGGGCAAGAAGATTCTTTTCGACAGTTGTAAGCTTTCGTGACGAATAATTAAAGATAACTTTGTCTGTGTCAGGTGTAGAAGATTTAGAGACATCAATACGCAAACGAAACAATTTCTTTTCTTGGATTTTCTCATGGTGACGGATCTTTGAAGTTATGTCTTGTCTAAGAGTTATTTGCTGGGCACTTATTTTCATTTTCAAAATAACCTTTTAAGATATTTATTATTTCATTATTGCTTCTGTTAAATATAGGAGACAAAAAATGATTATGCAACTGAACTTGTGGAGGAGCACCCTACACAACCTCGTCCCCAGGGCCATTTGTGGGGGCTGGGACAAGATGGCGGCCAAGAACAAATGGCCCTGGCACAGGCTGAGCTATCACCACATTTGATTGGTCGAGATAACTTTGGATGTTTTAGGTATTCTGATTGGTGGAAACAAGGCGGGCGGCAGGCTAACTCGCGGGCATTTGCTTTTTGGGCTCAAAGTATATTCAGAATTGCCGGCTGCTAAAAAACAACTTCGAAATGAATGAAAATGTGAGGAAAGCTTTCGAAACACCCGTGAAAACATCGGAAGAATATGTAATGATGGGTCGTGTCGTCTCTGTGCCTTGGCTGCCATACAACGAAGTCCATGGGACGGCAATTCAGTGTGTTTTCTAAATCGGACGAACGAAAGACTTGGTGAACAAAGTCAAAAAGTATTTTGGCTGCGAAAGGAAAGTACACCACAGGGCAGAATTTACATGTTTGGCCATTAAGAAGCAGGCTTTTTTCAAACAAGAGTTCTCGACGAAACGAAGCCTAAATGTTTTTCAAAACGCTGAATTGAATCCGCCGAAAACTTACGAAAACAAGGCGGCCCGGCCAGACAACGGCAATCCAGTTTCTTGCGAATTTGGTACAACGGTGAAGCAAATGATAAATAATAAGCATTTACAGATATTTATTAAAAGTGTATTTATTTTAATAATTCGACAATGTATTTGGAAATGATGTTTTGATTGTTTTCAGTTTGGGTCAGTCAAGCTGAACTAAATATTCAGAAAATAATTGAATTAAGGAATCAGATGATTCCTCTGTATCATCTGCCCCATCTACCGTTCTTAAATAATTCAGGATAGCCTGACTAGGCGCGATAAACTTCGTGAAGCCTGGGCCGAGTCAAAAATGAGTCAAAATATGACTCATTTTTTGCAGCCTGTGCCAGGGCCATTTGTTCCCACCATTTTGTTTTTGGCCGCCATCTTGGCCCAGCCCCCACAAATGGCCCTGGGGACGAGGTTGCACCCTACATTTGCTATGTTTGCCAAGACGAACCACCACCCAGATGCAGATAAACAAAATGATTAAACCTTTCACACTTCAAACATTTCCCTTACACCCCTAACACCTCGTAGACAACCTAGCCCTGTTCCTGCAGAGTGGTATAATTCAAAGACTCCGCAAAGAAATATAATTTCCACCATAAATGTGTCGCCATATGCCAATGCCACCACTCTAGTGTCGTCGAAACATCCATGCCTTGAGATACCAGATCTCGGTAATCTCGTGTTACTCATGTATCATGTAAAAGACCTTGCGAAGATATACTGAAGAATCTGCCAGCCTTCCAAAAGATCTACCTTTGCCTGATCGATACTCGATCAAGGTGGAAGAAGCCATTGCCAAAAAAGAAAGCATGTTGTCAGTGAGATTACAGGTAATAATCAATGATTTCATTAATAGGCGGTTACCGGCGATTTACCACCGCCTGTTTTGCTCTTACCGCCAGCTATTTTTTCATGCACTGTAATTTTCTGGCGACAATTTATTTATATATTAGCGACACTATATTTATATATAAACGGTGTTCATCATCGTGCTATTTCCCCATAATTTTCGCTTGTCATTCCGCGTTGTTTCTTCGTAAGTCGTCAAACTAATTTGAACGATCAGCAGTCACTGGTTCTATCTTTTATGATACTTCATAACCTCTTTGCATTGTGGTTGGACAAACATGGCTAGATTTCAAAATTTCCCCCCGGACCGCCCTAGACGTCTCACGACGTCGGCGCTTGGACATCTATTTTTGAAACATAGCCTGCTATGGCAAATATTAATGAAACCTCTGAATAATATTGGTATTTGTACTATTCTATATCGTTAATGACAAGTGTCATTTTCTTGAGATGAGAACAGTTCTAAATATTCTTAGTCTAATGCCTTTTTACAGCTAATTAAATGTGCAGTAGGAAGTTGTTTACTGAACCTATCAAATAAGCTTTTCTCAACTGATTTCCATGCAGGATTGTTGGTTTGAGTTTTGTAGGATTTGGTTTTATATATCAACACATGTGATTTTCACCACTACAATTTTGTTCTATAGATAGTCAAAGATGCTGGCAACTTTTTCTATGGTTTGTGCAAACATCTTAGGCGGGGGGACTATGCAAGAATGGCCAGAAAATTGTGTGAACAATTCCCAGAACTAAAAGATACGAAGACAATTATTTAATTATATGCAAGCTGACATTACATGGTTTTTTAAACAGAGCAAAATGTGTTTTACCCCTTGTTCAGTTATACTTTCTAAAGCTACATAGCAGGTATTTTCGATTTTATTCCTGTTATCGCAAGATGACCCTATTGTTTTTTGTTTGTTTAATAAATTAGGTGATTTCATGAACCCTAGCTTCCTCTTGTGTATTCACTCTTTCATATTTTTATACTGGCTGGCAAAAAAATTAAAGATCGGTGAAGATTCCCTGGCAATGCAGAGAAACTTGGATCTGTTGACAACTTCCAAGGAGATGAATTTTGCCAAACCAACCTACACCAAGTTAATCGAGGACACATTTTCATGTCGAAGAACATTCATTAAACATGAAGCAAAGTCAACAAAGGAAATTCTGATGAAGTGTCGTTTCCTGGATAGTCCTGATCATGTAAGTTTAATAATTGAATGTTGGTATAATCTATACATAAGATACGAGTGAAGATACAGTATAGAGAATAAAACATAATCCGAAAATCGTCATCTTGTGACTTGATATTCAAGTTAAAAACAAGATAAGACAAAATGAGAGGTCGAAATATTACCTCTCATTTTGTCTTATCTTGTTTTTAACTTGAATATCAAGTCACAAGATGACGATTTTCGGATTATGTTTTATTCTTTATTTTTTAAAATTGTCGGCTGGTTATGGTTTCTGGTCTATACAGTATAGATGTTCGCTAGTTCTAAAATGCTACCAACTTGTAAGAGATATTTTTCTATGCATGAATGCATAGATGGATTATGTTACATACTGTATGACTTCAAGCAAGCCATAAACCTATTGGTTGTTTCAAATGTTTTGTGACACAGTCGATGCAATCGCTATTGTTGAAAAAAGAACAAAAAAGAAGGGCCAGGGGAAGTTGATTACATTCCACGATGTAAGTATTATCAAATATGAATTTATATTTGGATTAGATTGAACGATTTAGGAATATAGCTATGCATCTTAAAATATTTTTGTTATATTTTGCTTTTGAATTATTAAATAATTTGTTTCTTATCTGTTTTAGCCATCAACCCCACCACAACCCCACCACAGAAATTATTTAAATCGAAGACGCCTGAATTCCGGATTGTTTGCACTGACACGCCAGAGTCGATTTGTCAGGTTTTTATAAGTGCTGAAGATGACGTAGTCTTTGAGTGTCCAACCACATTTCTAATTGACGCACTGATTTTAGTTATTGCATGTTTATTATGTGTTTGACGTTTCATACCGTATGTCTTTTCAAAGTGTATTGTTTTTTTTTTGCAAGATATTGGTTTATGTTGTATAGATAACGCTTATCGTGGTAGTAAATATAATGTACTGTTGTCAGAAGTAAGGAAAAATAGCTTAAGTTAGGTTTGTAACTCTGACTTTTTCGTAAAAATATATATTGAACCATGTACTGTATTTAACCTCTGTTAATAAAGTGTTTTAAACAGAATGATAGTGTTTATATTTTTCAGGATATTGCACGCGCCGCATGAAGTAATTTTTACACGCCTTTACAGTTCCTTTTTACACACCTTAATCTGTGTAAACAAAACACACCTTGTGTGTAAAAAACAGGGATATTGCGTAAAAAAACACACCTTGTGTGTAAAAAAAAACACGCATGGTGTGTACAAAAACACATCTTTTAAAAAACACGGCAAAAGGTGTGTCGTTTGGCGACAAGCATTTTACACGGCTTAAGATATGTAAATTTACACACCTTATGATGTGCAAATTTACACACCTTTAGCGTGTAAAAAAACACGGCAAAATGTGTGCTGTTTGGGCGACAAAAAAGGTATGTAAAGGTATGTGCGGTACGAGCGCTGACGAACTATCTTCATCTTCGCGGTGATAAGCCAGGCCCCTTATTTCTACAGGTAAACAGCGTCCCTCTGACACGAGATGTATTCATTACATGGCTAAGAAACAACCATTACACGATTAGGTTTAAAAAGCAATTACTCAAGGCATAGTTTCCGCATAGGCGCAGCGACGACAGCTGCCGCAGTCGGTATCCTGGATTACCTAATTAAGACACTAGGGCGTTTGTTGAGCGACGACAAAATACAAACCCCTACCGTTAACTTCATCTTCAACTTTGTCTCCTTTTCTTCGTTGTTCTCTTTTAATTTAAGTAGAGCAGGCTCCATTTCGTTAAACGAAAGCAAAAATAATACTGACAGATTTAGTTCTCTGCATCGCTAGTCATCAGTGTCCAACTATTCTTACCGCGTGACACTGTACCAAACATATATATATATATATATATATATATATATATATATATATATATATATATATATATATAAACTATTTCAGAGATTACGTCTCCCTCGCTTTCTCTCCACGCGTGTAAAATGGACTCACGCATGTCGAGATTAGCACCTTCACCGGGCTCCGGGCCTTTGGCCCTACGCCAGGGCTCGGGGATTAGAATTTAAACTTTATTAAAACACGATCAAGTCGGTTTTCTTTGTTCTTTGCAGGTTTATATATGGCTAATAAACCTATCAAGAACAATAGAAGATTTTGAAAGCAGGCGGCGGCTTTTGAATTGTCTCGGGGGTTTATGGGCTGATTAGCTGATTTACATCTGCGGTCGGGACTATATACATAATCCCGGGGATTATATATATAATCCCTATGAATTGATAATTGCCCAATTCATAGGGTGCCTGCTACAACTATCTCGTATGGTAACGCCGGTAGCGCCCACATACGAGAAGGAGAGCAAAGGTTTACTTTTCGCTCACGTAATTTACGAGAGGAAGGCAAACCAATGAAAATCATCAAAATCTGCTGGTTGAGTCAGCATTTTATTCCACTGAACGTTGAGCATAAAATGCGGGATTGATACTGCATCAATACGCATGCCCAATGCTATAATGATATGTGGTACTAATTATTCATCTGACTAATTATTCAAACAAGCTTGTAGAAGTCTGTGTATGTGTTCAATGAACCATTACGTACTTCTCAAGTTTGTTTAATAAACTGCTTTGGAGTCTTATTATTCCATAAAATATCGTTAACATTCGACATAACAATGTCCTTCGACACTCGGTAAAGGCTATTTTTTTAGAAAACCTTCTTCAATTGTGTTTTAAGTAGGTTAAAAACCTGGAACCTCGGCTTTAAGCCAGATTAATCCCTCGGGGCCTGCGGCCCCTCGGGTTATATCTGGCTTAAAGCCTCGGTTCTCGGTTTTTAACCTATACGTAGTTCATGCATGCTGGATTTCATGCATGCATGCGCTTGTGATTTGGAAGAAGTTTTAACCCGAAGAGTTCGTTGCTCACTTTGAGTTAGCAAGCCTGAGTGAATTATATGTCGCATTCACGTTTCCGAAATCCAAAAACTGCCAGAACAAGAACGGCGGCCTTTGCTAGCAGAAGTAACGCCAAAGGCCACTCAGTATAACACTAAGTGCATGGGCGTTAAACGTTTTTCAGGATTGGCAAGGCAGTAATAAGAATGTTGACTTTGAAGAAGTTGGTTCGGACCGGGTAGACGTTTCAGACGTGCAAGATTTAACGTGCAGGATTGAAGAGATGTCTCCGCATAGTTTAAAGTTTTGGCTTGGTAAGTTCGTGTGAGAAGTTGCAAAGCAAAGTGGTGAGCGACATCCTTCTAAAACTTTTTACTTACTGGCTTGCGGAATCAATCGTTATTTGACGGACGTACATATGGCGAGAAATCTTTCAATATTCTGGCAAAAGGTGACAGAAGGTATACGGATCGATGCATGACATGTGATTAACTCTTTCTTATTTCATTCATGTAATGAAGCGTTTTAAAACGTGTAAATTTGTGAAACGCCATTTTAATTTAATATTACCCATGAATTTTTAGTACGTACTGAATATAGACACTTGTTTGGTATGGCAAAACGGACTCTTAGGATGCAGAACAGCTGAGTCGTTGTTGTATACATCGAAAGCTTTTTGCGTTGCGTGCATGCGAACATAACTTGCTGCGTCTTTGCAATATTAGCCTGGAAGATAATTATATTACTTTTGACGAGAGTTTGTCGAAATCTTTTCATGGTGGGTTAAACGATCTCACAAAAAAGCCGAGGTATATTAAGCACTTGTGTCACGAAGTTGGAGAAAAGCATGAGCAATGTCTGTCTCTATGTACTACTCAATGTACTTAAATAAAGTGAAAGATAATGCGAAGTTAAAGGGCTTATGCAGCGAAAAATAAGTTCGGGAGAGACTCTCTTATTTAAAAGAACTTTTGAACTTATAAAAATGCACGTTTGCAGCTGTAGTGGTACATAGTTAATAGAAAATATGACATGGTTTGGAAGCTCAACAAAAGTCATTGTTTTATGTTTTTGTTCAGGTTTATGGAAATTTTTGCACTTTCACGGTTACTGAACATATTGTGTTTTCTGTATAATGAAGCAATCATCCAATAGCAACGTTTGGGTTCAATCACTCAACTGTAATGTTTAATTATTAATTAACCTAAAACAAAGGATTTGGCACTTTCATGTACCTTTCAACATGAATCGTAGCTTGATCGTTAATCGCTTTGAAGTTTGCCAGGTTTCCAAACCATGTATATTTTCCATTAACTATGAGTGGTATTATATAGCTTAGGGTGATTACGTCATGAGAGTAATTGGATATCAGGAGAAACGCGCGAGTGCGGAGAGAGAGCAGACAGTTGTGACAGGTGATCGCGGTTCTTGGTGTAGAGCTCATCTACATTGTAATTAAGTCTTAGTTTGCTATTTACATTGTCATTAAGTCTTAGTTTGCTATTTGCTTGAATAAATACCCATTTATTATATCGTGTGGCTATTGTTCTACCAAGACGATCTCTGACTGCTACATACCTGGCACCTCCGACGGGATTCAAGCGACATTTGGCGAAAATTATACAACCGTTGCTTTGTCTCGAATCGTGTCTATAATGGCATTATCCCCTGAAGAGAAAATTAAGATTGAAAAAGAACGCGTCTGCGCGATTCTCAAAGATTTGGCAGGAACGGAAGGGTTCGACGTCGAAAAGTTAAGTGAAGAGTACAAGGAACGATACAAGTCGGACCGGTCGGTTTCTGCATCCGACCACGATATGTCCAGGCTGGCCACATCGATAGCACACTGGCATCGTCGTTATTTCGGCGTTGTGTTGTTTTTCACCCCTACCTTCTTTCAGGGCTTCCCGAACTTATCTGGCCATAGCAGAGTGTATCTCAGCTATCCAAGTAGGTTGGTCATCGGGCTGTGGCGCTGTGGACGTCGACGCTTGGATGACCGGGTACAAACAGATTCTTTTCGCCGCAACGTGCTGCAGTAATCAAATCCGAGAAGGACTTGCAAGAATCTTTCCGGTGCCAGACTTTATCTTTAACGGATTCCTTTATGCCCTCCCAAAACAGCATCCGTAATTGCCTCTCTACATGCAACATCTTCGTCAGGCAAAAGTTCTGTTCCACGAAGTTTGGCCATACGTACCTGGTTGTCGAGCCTCGATGCAAAGGCGGCGACTTCTTCGTTCTGCACTTGTTTAAATCGGTGGGCTTTGGTTAGCAACTCATCTCCACTTTCAGAAGAAGACTCTCGCAGGTAGTCTCGGAGCCTAACCCAACCAATTTGCTTTCGCTTCGATCGGATTTGTTTGGATATCACCTCGTTTGAGTACAGTCCTCCATGAATGAGAGTCAACTTCGAATCTCCACACTCGATATGGAACTCCTTTACCTCGCTCAGTTTCGGAAAATCCGAAAAACGGCGAGAACTGCGCTCGAGAGACGTAATGTACGGTCGGAGAATTAATGCCAGGTACCGAGTTCCCTACGGGTTCAGTAGGTGTTGGTCATCTGATATTCCCATTACTGCTTGTGCTAATGTCACACGTGTACTTGAGAAACGCGTTTAAAAACGAAAACTCAAAAACATACCAAGTGATAGTTATCAACCCCAAGGGAATTCGGGAAACGGACGCCGATCTCTGCCTCGAGGCAACCAGAGTTCGTGAAGGTGAGTTTGCCCTATACTAGATTCAAATCCACGGTGATAGAAGGACTGGTTGGAGAAGCGAACGAGTGTGTGGCCTAAGTAGACGGAACCGCAGGTGTAGCTTTGCTAGACACCGGAAGCCAGGTGACATCCATATCAGAATCATTCTATAAGAAGTATTTGAGTAACAAAGAGATTGGGCCGATAGTCACAGAATTTTGTTCGCGTGGTGGTCCTGGCGGTCAGCATGTTCCATTTCTCGGTTACGTTGCAGTTGTTGTACATTTCCCCAAGAACGAAATTGGGACTGTGGAAAGATTTGAGACACTCGCATTGGTTGTTCCGGATAACAAGTACAATTCTAGAGTACCACTTATAATTGGAACTAATCTTGCCATACGTTGCAAGAAGAGCTGTGAGACGACGGAATCTCCAGCATGGACACGCGCGTTCAACGCACTCAAATACCATGGAAAACTTTTCAAGGAGGAAAATGCTAACCAGCTGAAAGTGAAGAGCACTTCTCGTCGTCCTATCAAGATTGGTTCTCACGAGATGGTCTGTGTGTGGGGATTGGCGCGTTCAATTCCAGGGATACCCACCAAAGTTAACCTCGAGTCAAAAGAGTGTCAAGACCAATCCCATGGACTGGTTGTGACTCCCAGCCTGGTTACCTTATCCCCAAAGGGAACGAAATGCCCAGTGCCTGTCGAAATCAGTCAAATCACCAACAATATTTCACATCCCGTGATCCTGTCTCCCGGAGAAACGATAGCGACGGCGTACCTTGCCCAAGGAGTGGTAGCACGTGACCAGGGAAAGAGTGAACGGACGGGTCCTGTGGATGAGCAGAGCGAGGGCGTAGGCGTCGATCTTAGCGATACGCCACTTACAATGGAACAGTTGATCACCACCAGTTGATCACAGTGAATCCCAAGCGGATTCCACCCATGTCGACCAACTGGGCATGCCAGTTATTACACGATCGGGAAGAACTTCGACACCTCCAACAACGTTGATGTTCTATTTCAGTTCCTTTCAGCACTATTTATTCACACAGTCAAGCAAACGAACGCGTATCGAAGCGAGTTCAACAGTTTTTCTGCCCGGTTTCCGGGATGAAAACGATTACATTTACATTTTTATCCGGTTAACCGGGCTAGCCCGGTTGCCATGTAATCGAAATGTTAAAACAAGTGCGTTTTATATATAAAGCGGGCTAGCCCGGTTAACCGGTCCAGCCCGGTCCATGTAATCGGCCCCTGAGTCTTGGTAGCTTGTCACGAACCTCATCTTGAATACAAGGCGAATTTGAATCAAATTAATGTTTGATTTAGTTGAGCTTCTTGTTGTCTAGCCACTATCCACTAGTCTCGGTAGACTGATTTTCTGCAATGGCTGCATTTGCATGACATGATTCATCTGACCCATTGTTCATGTGCGGCGCACTGGGATTTTCTCTATTTCGCATTTCCTTTGTTTCTTCATGTTTTTTTGATCTATTATTTCCTTGCTCAATGTTCTTTAGTAAATTTGAATATTTCTGCTCTTATTCGTTCGGTTCTCCTTCAATAGTTCAATTTATAACTTACAATCTTCACATTTTCCTTGTAGAAGCTGATAGTCCATTTTATAACGTCCCTTGATAGTAGCTATTGCCGATTCTATCATATGTATTTTCGAATCTTTCTCCAGAAGACGTGCTTTTAAAATCGATATCTCGACTTCTGATTTCATGTCAGTAATAGACTCAAGATAGTTCTCCTTGGCTTCACATCCATATTTTCTAACAGCAAGAGAACGTTTTTTGTTCGTTCTGCTGTGGACGTCTGACTGCCTCCAGTTGAAAGTGACGAGTTCAGCGTTGAAACCGAAACGTTTCCGATTGCCTTTGACTTCTGGAAAATTTCCGCTAACAGTCGGTCGGTCGGTCGGTCGGTCGGTCGGTCGGTCGGTCGGTCGGTCGGTCGGTCGGTCGGTCGGTCGGTCGGTCGGTCGGTCGGTCGGTCGGTCGGTCGGTCGGTCGGTCGGTCGGTCGGTCGGTCGGTCGGTCGGTCGGTCGGTCGGTCGGTCGGTCGGTCGGTCAGCCAGTTCGAAATATACGAACAATGTGCAAGAAAACCTTGATCAAAAGGCAAAGCTGTTCAACTTTTCTGTTTCCATCTCCAAAAGCAAAAGGAGCAAATGGGTGGGGTGCTGGCGTCCCCTTATTCGCCAGAAGCAGGGAGCTGAGCCCCCCTAATTCAGCCCTCGGGCTCCTGTAGTCAATTACCCTTGGCCTTCTTGTGACCTTTTATTTAACTTTATATTGTTATCTATACATATATAAATAATATTTATTAAGTAATAAGTAATTTACTTTAGAAAACATTTTGTTGGAGATGAAATTCTTTGACCACGAGGTTATTACAACTTCAGTACGCGGATACTACGGGTAAAAGTCCGTGGCAAAAAAGTCCTGTACTCACGAAGCTGAGTTTTACAATTCTGAATGATGCCGACACACTTGTTTAAAGAGAAAGATGGCTAAAAATTTCGGAACTACGCATTGTTGAAATACATCGAGTACGTATGTTGTTAGAAATTTTATAAGCTTTCATTCGGTATATAGTTCAAATCATAGTGTTACCTGTAACTTTTTAAAATGTTCAAAATGTTCTGACCATTGACCATAAAAGTTTTAATATTTTTTCATATATTCAAAAGGTATGATCACTAATTTGCACCAAAAACATTTTCAACTTCAATTAGAAATCTGCAAACGTTTCCACTCCTTTCGTATTTGAATTGGCTTCTGTTCAAGAAATATCTTAGGTTCATGCCAGAAGTATTTCTGAAGTTATAGCGAACACCAAAACAACAAAAGGCAAAACAAAGTTAAGAAATTCATCCATTTCAGACTGTCCACGTCAAAATAATAATGTTTTTTTCATATTTTAAAATACTTCCCAGCAAGAAAATTAAAAGTTCTGATATGAATAGCACTTGACAGTACCCTTTGTTTAATATCTTGTTCAGGGCTGTGCGTTTAGTATTTAAAAACAAAATCCAAAATTCTATAACACTTGTGAGGAGTCCATTTCCCATTATACAATTCTTATTTTACGAACAATGGTGAGAACATTTTGAACATTTTACAAAGTTACAGGTAACAATAAAACTTGACTTATATACCAAATGAAAGCTTATAAAATTTCTAACAACATACGTACCCGATGTATTTCAACAATGCGTAGTTCCGAAATTGTTAGCAATCTTTTTCTATAAACAAATGTGTCGGCAAAATCGAGAAATGTAAAACCCGCTTCAGGAGTGCAGGACTTTTTTGCCACGGACTTTTACCCGTAGTATCCGCTCACTGAAGTTTTAATAAGGTCGTGGTCAAAGAATTCTATCTCCAAAGAATCGTTTTCTAAAGTAAATTACTTATTTACTTAACTAAATATTTTTTATATATATAGATAACAATATAAAGTTAATTAAAAGGTCACAAGAAGGCCAAGAGTAATTGACTACAGGAGCCCGAGGGTCGTAAGGACGAGGGGGCTAATTTCCCGGTTGCACTTACTTTCAAAATGGCGCCGGGATCGCGAGGCCGACATTTCCCGAGGACGCTTACATCAAAGGTGCCGACCAGGGCGCTTATATACGGGGCGGTGCAACGCGCTCATATCGCGCTGATCGATGTGTGATGCACAAAAGGACTGGCACGAGCGTGCTTCTGAGCAAAAGTTGATCAAAAGTGGATTTTTGGGCACTGTGACATTCTCGCTGTTTTTTCTTAAACTATGTAATTTTGGAGGAACCTTTTGCAATGTACCGACGAAGTACTTATTCATTTAATGTATGAATATTTGTTTGGCGTAAAAAGTTGTACTATAAAGGAGTTATTATGGATAATGACTCGATTTTTTGATGACTTCTATCGAGGGAAAATTTCATTACAAGATTTGAGCATGTTAACAGGTCGTCCACGCTTAGGAATTCAGGTATGTTGAAGATTATAATAGTGTGGTTATATCTTAAAGTTTTCATAAAAATCGGAGTTGATTATTTGGAGATATAGCGTTCGGATGTTAGGTATTTTTATGGCTTAACTCTTGCCTGTTTAGTTCCTCAATTGCTGCAAGAGAAGTAAACAAAACTTATAGTTTTGCCATGTTACGATTCTTAGTAATTATATCAATAACTTTATCGGGTTTTTGAAGCATTAGATTAGAATAACTGTAAGCTGTAAACAAATTTTACTCTCCGATCAATTTATTAAAATACGACTTGCTGGGACGCATGCCGAGCGCATTATGTGATAAACTGTCGTCCACACCTTGTAATTTTGTCATCAGATAGCCAAGATGACTTCTTGTTAGGTTTCATTGAGAAAATGCAAATTGGAGTTGATTATTTCTTGATATTCAATTGGAAAGATGACCTACCAGCTAAAATTCAATGCAAGATGTTGTCTTCTATCGAACATGGCCGAATGATAACGTGCACAAACAAAGATTTCCAAAGACTTCTTGCGTCATTTCTCTTGCGAAAGCAACGGTACGGTTCATATCTTTCAACATATTTGTTCATGTTTCAGCAACGACTCCGAATTTTTGGGAGTAACACCAGAGAATATATTAGCTGAATCCACTGATATATCGTATGGCTCGGCAATTTCATCCACGTCCTCTAAAACTCAACTCAGAGACTTCCACATCAAGCGTATTTTACCCGCCATATTTTGGACTTTCCTGACTTAGCGTTCGTCGCTATGGTGACAGGGGGCTTGTTACCAGTCCTCTGCATCACACATCGATCAGCGCGCCCATTGCCGTTTCACCGCCCCCTATATAAACGCCCTGGTGCCGACAGAGAGTTGGACTTCTGGTTGATCTTATTCTGTGCTTCGGCACTCGACAAGCTCCCCTAACCTGCAAAATCTTCCTACGGCCCTGGCCTGCATTGAAAACAGAAGGAAAACCTCCCAAGTATAAATCCGTCTCGCAGGCTAGGTGTTCCGGTTTGGACTCCCCTAGAGTCTTTTTGGGTAATTCTGGGAACGAGAATCGTCTCTTCGCTGTTGTCAGTACTGTTGCGTTATTCCACGAGAATAAACGAATTAATTAAATATAACAGCAAATTAATATATGACTTTATACGTTTATTCAATTGGCCAGAAAAAAAATGTTTCCCTGGTACCAGTAAATAAGTGGGTTTTTTTTTAATGTAACCGGAACGATGTAACAATAATGATAATAAATGTTGTCTTTCTTAGACAAAAAAAATCCACTTTATGAAACACAGCACAATTAGGGGGGTCGTCTCGAAAATCCATACAGGAAGGGTTTATACAAATTGGGAAATTGAGCTCTTGCAAGTATTCCCAAGCTGGATAGCAAATCCACATAAACCAAAGGATTACCATTTATTATTTGGACTTCCCCTGCAACAAAACATTGTGTATGCAAATTATGCCTTCTTTGACGTCATCTCATTACAAATTTGGAAATACAAACCTCAACACAACACAACACAACACAACACAACACAACACAACACAACACAACACAACACAACACAACACAACACAACACGACACGACACGACACGACACGACACGACACGACACAACACAACACAACACAACACAACACAACACAACACAACACAACACAACACAACAAAATAAAAGCTCAGATCAAAAAATATTTTGACATTCAATTATACACTTTACACAGAATTCGTATCAATAATATCGTATTTGGATATATATGATGCAGGAGAAAATTATTCCGAATTCTATTTTTAATGATAAACTTCAAATAAAATAAAATACTAGATATAACTAACTAATTTACACGCGGTATATCGCCTGGCGTTTACTACTTTAGTGTATAATTAACGAATGTTAATTGCTGACGATATATTAAACTAGATATAAGTATAGATTAGTTCCATGCACGTGTAAATAGTTAAGTAGGGCAGTAGAATGTTTTCCATGCATGATTAGTGACTATATGCAAAAATATAAGTTCCATACATAAGTAAATGACGCACTGTAGAGAATTGTTTCGCGTGCAAAGGGAAGACCTTTAATACTATATCTAGATACACGGATGGCCCAACCAAGGGAAATTACATGTAGAATATAAACGAAATGCGAAATGTGAAATAAACAGAGTTTTTAACAGAAGGTCTAGACCTGTGTAATTGTTAATGACTCTGTACGTTACAAATCTAGTTGCAGCGGAGAAATGTCTAGTACTATCTTACAAAGAAAATTCGATAATGGTGATTTGGGAGCATAGCTTCGTGAAATCGACGCTTGTTCGCAGAACAACAAAATCCTAAAGTTGCCATCGTTTCTTCGCAGAAAAGCAGCTACTAGCTAGCTGCACACTGTAAATGCTCGAATTAGCACTCCGGGCGGAGGAGAGGCAGCCCAGGAACCCGAGCTAGCCCGCTTTGCCGAGGCGATTTTTATTTGTGTACATGAGAACGGCTAATTGTGTACTTTATCAGTTCTGGCAAGACACGAAATCTCATTGTTTTAAATATGAACAGTACATCTACAAACAGAACTTGTGAAATGTTAAAATGTGGAAAAAAGCCGATAAAAAGAAATTTTGTCGTGTGCACGGAGCATTTAGTGCCAGTCTGGGTAGGCGAGCCAGTCCAGTCAGTCGTGTTTTCTTGGGGAAAAACCAGCCCGGGTAACCGAGATCCCGATCATACAAAGCAAGACATCGTGTAGGCGAGCTGGCTCGGCTCCATAGAAATAATAGACCTAGAATGCGTGCTCTGTCACGTGACAGGGGTTCAAATTAAATTTTATTTTGCCCTTATAGATCCGCCATTTTGAATTTTGCTAAGGGGTGGGATATATATACAACAATGATCGTCTCTCAAAATAAAGAATTGGAGGACGTTTCATAGGGATAAATTGGATACATGCACGACAACAAATCAGCCACATACACATTAGCATAAAATAAAACAATTTTCAAGACACTTGTTTCATTAAACGTATAAAAACTGTAAGTTCAAAATTATATTTCGATCAATTCACCACAATTACAAAAAGCAATAAAAAGTGCTAAACTTGAAACTCAGAAATCGTCTGCATCAAAGCCCGTTTAAAAGAAAAGAAAATAATCAAGTACGTAATGGAAACTAGGAGAAAATCTTTAAAAAAACACGGATTTAATATGTCAATATAAATAAATGGCGAAAAGACTGATGTATAAAAAGTATGACAGGTGCATAAACATATTTTATATTTCAAAAATCACAAGCTAGAAATCCTTATTAGATTGGATAAAAAAGAAAAAACCCACTTACTGTCTCCTGGATTAATCCTCCACATTCAGTATAAATCACATACAGATTGGCAAGTGGGAAATCATTCAAATATAATGTATTAAAAACAGTAAAAACACTAAAACCATTCGTATTAAAAGGCCGCTATCGTCGCTGCATGTCTACATCCAGAGTTTAATGTTCGAAATGTTTTGGCGAAGGATATTGCACTTCATCTTTATAAAATTCACCAATCCAGCAAGTTTTCCGGTACAAAAAAACAAAGAAATTCAGTGCTAAAATACATCCATCACTCCACAACATCACCAACCGCAGCCGTGTTAAAAACTGTTAAAAAGTCCTGGGGCGAGTTCCTTTTGCCCTTATAAATCCGCCATTTTGTGGCGACAATTTTTTGACTGACGAGAGATAGGAGCACGCATTCTAGGTATAATATTTCTATGCTCGGCTCTCATATAAACACAAGATGAAAATTAACAAGAAATAACAGCGTAAGCGAGAACGCGGGTATTCGGGCTAGCTCGTCTCCATATAAACACCCCTTTAGAATAGGCGCTACATGGGGCGTTTATTCGAAAGAAAATCAAGTGCTGGTCATGCGGTAACAGAAACTAAGAGCACTTGAAAATGAGCTTGTTATTCCAAGATCCTTCCTTTCTAAAGCAAGTCCACAAAGTCTGAAGACGAACTTCAGGTATTGAAGGTTATTTGGACTAACATGGGCATTTCTGTAAAGGCATGTATAAGAAAAAGGTTCTCGTGCCGTTTAGACGGCCGGCCAAGGCTTCAAAATATTACTTTTGATGGCATTTTTTGTTACAATCAGGCAACCATGCCAAATCATATCGGATAGTGCATACTTTGAAGGTGAAGGGGGGATGCTATCTGTGATTATTGATTTATATACTAAAATATAGAGCTTTTTGAAAGTACAATGTGATGGATGGATGGGATATCTGTAAAGAGCTGTCTAATATACGTTTGTGTTTTATTTGAATTGCTAAATTCAGAATGCATCCAAGCAACGTGTGTCAAGTTCTGATTATTCTAATTCGCATAACTCACAATGATAAACAAACAAGAAACATGGCGCAAATTCACCTAAATATAACACTTCGAAGAACAGCCATAACAAGCAGCCAACTGTCTGAAATGTAGCTTAGATATTGATCAAGATTCAAGATGACTAGACCGGTTGCCTTTCGTGTCTCACAAGATAGCACTGTTGAACCGCCAGAACCGGTGCGTTAAATGTCTAAGGAACAACACTACACTGTAGTACAAAAACTCAGCTTTATAACAGTGGATACATGGCGGTATCGGCAAATTATCAAAATAAAACGAGGTAATTTACGAATATGAGACTTTCCTGTAGCTACTAGATCTAATAAATTTCTGATTCTTTGCAAGGTTATGCTGTTGTAGCTTTTCTTAGAAGTGTTATATTTAGGTGTATTTACGCCATATTTCTTGTTTGTTTATCATTGTGAGTTATGCGAATTAGTTTAATCATAACTTCACGCACGCTGATTGGATGCATTCTGAAGTGAGCCATTCAAAATAGAACACCAACGTAGTTTGCATGACTCCACATAAATCCCATCCATTCCAATATGTTTTAAAAACCCATAAATTTTAGTATATAAATTCAAAAATTACGCCTGGAAACCCCCTCACGTTCAAAGTATATACTATCCGATACATCTGGCATGGTTGCCTGCTTGTAACAAAAAATGCCATCATGCAACGGTGTTTTTGAGACACTTTTATCGAGGTTGGCCGGCCGTCTAGTTATCTTCCAAAGCCGAAGGCTGAGAAAGATTCTTTATTACTTCTTCGGATCGTTTAAACACCAGAGTTCCCATAATCTTTACTCAGAAAAACTGCAATGGTTCAGAAATGTTGTTCACGCCATTCGAAGATGGGCGCTAATTCGAGCATTTACGGTACCTCAAGCAGTTTCGTCATTTTGTTTCATTGGAGAGTATTCTGGTACGTTATTTAGCCTGTACAGTAGTTTATTATTAGTCTTGTCCTCGGGCCAGGCGTAAATAATCAACTCTTTGATCCAATAGGGCAGCTCGGTTTCTTTCACGCCGAATAAGATCGGAATAAAGCGGTTACTCCTGAAAATATTTTCGCAAAGGTCGCGACGAATTTGAACAATCTCGGCGTAAATAATCTTCTCTTCCGTCGATAGCGTTTCCTTTCTCGCTTCTTTTTCGTCGAGTCGACAAAGACTGAGATATGAAGGCGAGATGACCATCAGCACATTTTTCGCTTCACCAATTTTCAGTTCACCAAATCGGAATGGTCCAATTTCTCGGAGTAGCAAATCATTGCTTTCACTTAGCATGTTGTCCACCATTTGGGCATCAAATCCATTTGCTCTCAACCAGGAAACAAAATCTTCTACCTTTTTAGTGAACTTCTCACTTTCCCAGCAGTAGGAAACGTAATATAAATCTATAAAAAGTTAAATAGAACATAAATGCCTCTGTCATCGTGCTGATATTGTACATCGATTTGTGTATGTAATCGATTTTATTACATGAATAATTGTATTTTTAATGCAAAATATCACATAGATTCACTCGAAACTGTTGGGATTTTGATAGTGTTAGAATTATTTGGATATGCAACTGTATCTGGTATGCAACAATCAATTAAACAAGTTAACAACATGATTCGATAAATCAGTGTTTTAAAGTGTTCGCTAGCTTTAATTATTACCCAACGCCGTGGGTACGAGATTGATGTGACTAACCAATAAAATTGCTAATCTCGTTGGAGTTTTCCAGAGTCTAAAGCCTGTTTTCCACGGGGCAGAATTTTGCGCGCTGAGCGGAATTTTTCTTTGTCTTTTCTAATTAGTTCCACACAAGAAATCACAAGACAAATAAAAATTCCGCTCCGCGCGCAAAATTCCGTCTAGTGGAAAACCGGCTTAACAGGAGCGAAATATGTTTGCACATGTGTCAACGGTGAACCAGAAGTAGAGGTTTTGCGTGTTTTCCAAAGAGGATTAAATGTACAATCGTAAAGAAATATGGGCTTCAGATGCTCATGGAAAGCTTTGCTATTTAACATCGTTATGTTTCTGCATTTTGAATTATAGGAGAGATTCGACAATACCTACGTGCACTGCTTGCAAGACAAGTTAAAAATAAAATAAATAGTACTTGAAAAATAATAAAACAATAAATACTAGGAAAATATAAGGAAATCCGACTAATATATTCACGAACGTTAGCATTCTAGAATACTAACAGACGGTGTAATTATATATATTTCTAAAATCATTAATAATTCATGAGGAAAACACAAAGAAAATCCATGTTTAATGGGGTCTATATATGTGATATATAGATTCCTCTTGATTTACATAAACTTTAGCTTTGATTTTTTCGACTTAGACAACGTGTTTTTTTAGAAAAATTACTACGCCAATGAACTTCCCAAATAGATCGTTTTAGAAGTAATATACAGAATGGGTGTCCGTTCCGTATTCCCACAACAGAACGGCCACTCATTCTGTAAATAGTACACACACACACACACACACACACACACACACACACACACACACACACACACACACACACATATATATATATATATATATATATATATATATATATATATATATATATATATGTATATATATATATATATATATATATTAACATGAATGTAAATAAGAAGTTGGCAATATTTATTGCATCAAAACTCGCAGTGTAAAATGGCCTTAACTTTCCTAGAAATGATTGTAAATTTCCTTTTGTATTTCCTCTTAAAATTCCCCAACTTCCCGTTCAGAAAATGTCTGTATTAAATATATATATAGAGTATAATTTCAGAGGTGAATATAAAGATTCCGGACATGTGATTGGTTGAAGATTTCTTCATAATCATTATATTCACCGCGCCAGGCGGTGAAAACAACATCACAAAATAACATCACTAGAAAGAGGCTTTCAATGGGAGTCTGGGACTTTTTGGCAGTTAACGCGTTCCAATCTTCCCTCGGAATTATGATTTTGATGAATGTTAATTTTCAAAATGGCGGAGTTTTTTTTTTAAATGGCGCCTGTACTTTTAAAGGAAACATATCGTCAAAACTGCTCAAATAACTCAGGACAAATAGCTCGGAGATACAGCTGTCTAAAGGTAAGGAAATGTTTTGTCGTAATTATTTTTTTAATTTTGGAAGAGTCTTGATCGTAAGTCGTGCTTTTAAAAGTGACTGAGCGAAGAAAAGATTCAACATTCAATTTCCAAGATCAAGACAAGATAAACTAATACATTTATAAACGTGTGTTTTAACTTTCTTGGATATTCACCTCCGAAATTATACTATTATTATTCACCTCAGTCTCGGTGAATATTGGAGAATATATTTACCTCGGCTTCGCCTCGGCAAATATTCACCGATATTCACCTCGCCTTCGGTGAATAATTGTAATATATATAGATATATATATATATATATATATATATATATATATATTTATTCGGTAGACTTGCTGTGTGCTACTACAAGTCCTGTAACCACTCTGTTACAGTCAATTCTCGGTATATATATATATATATATATATATATATATATATATATATATATATATATATATATATATATATATATAATCCAATGTTTTCCCTACAGTCAAGAAACTCGTCATATAACTATTACCTTGATAAACAGCATCAACAATTGGTCCTGGTCTCTTATGTTTGAAATAGAGAATAACCAGTACCACAATAAGCAGGATTCCTATGGCAACGCCAGTGACACTACCGATGACCATCTTTTCACTGTCTGCATTGTGTAGGAACAACAACAAATTTAGTATAATTTTGTGGGGGAATAATGATATTGGGTACTACGAGTGGCGAACTATACCGGGTAAGTAGAGAAAACGCTACTCAACCGCAGCTGGGATTCGAAGTTCTATTGACTGAGCAACATAGTCAAATTGGGAGCAGGTCCAGGAATGATGGTTCTTATATATTTGACATTTCAAAATTGAAATCTAGTGTCTTCAATATCAAGAGATTTAACTATTCATAAAAAATCTCATTAATGAGGAAAGCACATAGGAAGTCAGTACGATGTCGGTGGTTTTATATAAAAAAAAAACTAATGACATAGAATTCTATTTAAAATTCTCATCCTAATTTGCAATAAAATGAAACAAAGCAAAGGCAACCAATAACGAAACGCTTTTTTTTAATATATATTTGCTGTTCTGATTAATAGATCATACCTAATTAGTAGATAAAACTATTCGACTGCGAATTCTTAATAGATGGTAGTAAGGTAAGGACTGGGGGCTAATCATCCTTACTTGCAGCCAGTGGCTGAATTGCAAAGGACGCAGATCAACGTGGCCGTGTCGAGGCATATCAAGGCGCTCGAAGCAGCCGCCAACGACACAGTTCAGACCACGGATCACAGCTGAGATGTTAGGTGTTGATTTTATGGAGGGAGGAAAACCGGGAAAACCCGGCGAAAAACCCTCGAAGCACAGGAGAGATCAACTACAACTCTACTCACATGAGTCCAAGCCCGACAACGGGGTCATTCCCAAGCGGTCACCCATCCAAGTACTAACCCCGTCTAACCGGGCTTAACTATTGGTGAGAGGCGGGACTGCATGCGTACTCGGCGGGAAAAGGCCCTGGCATCGGCTGGTGGACTCTGCATTTTCATTGGTTGATTGCTTTTTTCAGACATTCCTGAAACATAATTATGCATATTTTATGCATATTTTTGTGCAGTTATGATCAAATAGCTAATTCAACGGGGTCGCCACATGCAGGAACCAATGGGACCCCTATTACAATGAACTTCTCCCACGCACGGGACTCGCATTACGCAGAATGACTTTGTATACTAAACTAAATTGCTAATTTTTTACATCCAGTACTACTTCCTCGCTCTCCTAATTTCAAAAAGGCCCTGGGAACGAGGTTGTGTTCGTTCATCGGAGTATTACCTATATAACCGTTTAACTAAGTGTACATGTTGACGACACTAAGATGATAAGAAGCGATCCAGAATTGCTATATAGAGTAACTATAATAGAGCTAATCGGACTGGTTCAGGCTGCTGTATAGAAAATTAAATTTGTTATGGTCGGTATATGAGCTAGAGATAAATACACATGCAAGTATTAGAAGTAAATGCATGGCATCGAGGATTATTAACGATTAAATTTCCCGGAAAACCAAGAAAAGCTTGAAGCGCATTTAATGACTACTAATATGTTTTGTAATTGCATGGTCACAGAGGAAATAAACAAAATAATGGACACATGCGCAAAGACAAATTATTATCCCATAAGTTGTGAGCAACAATCTTGACACCGTTGTTTAGTCTTGACAGGTCGTCCAGACCACAGTCAATGGGTGAGAGATTCTCTACTGTTACCAGTGTTCACATCACCTTTTCTTTAGCGGTGAGCCAATCTGTTAGAATCGTCCCGATGATTGTTTTTAGGGACGATTTCCTCAGTAATAGTAATAATGAGTGGTGTTTAGAACTAAACGTCCCTTATCCAGTATTAATGAGAAAAATACGAGATTAATCGTCCCTCCTGAATCAAATGATGGTGACCATGTAATTACTATAAGTAAAACACACAAACACACACACATATTATATTAGTGTTATTGACACAAGTGATACGCCCTATAAGTTTGAATTGCTACCTGACTCAAAACTTGAAATAGTAGTGGCAACCCCCAAAAAAGTATTCTTTGGCTTTGTGCGAATAGTTGTAGTGACGTCTAAAACAGAAAACGGTTGAGAACAAACTTCAATATTTAAAATAGATCATTTTCAGAGACACCATGACCCCGTTTATATACGGCACAAAAATATCGATTGGTCGCCGATCCGGATCGCGATCAATGCAATTTTAATCGAAAACCCGATCTGAATCGTGATCGAGATCGAAAGCCAGAGTGCCCGCCGGCATAATTTGAGCGTTTTTACAAAATAGAAAAATTCTGTAAGAGAAATAGGCGACTTTGAAAACGAGTGATGGCCTGAGGCAAAGGATTATTTTGAGGGAACAGGGAACTTCAATATCGAGCAAAGATATGATGAAACGTATGACTAAAAATATCAAGAGCGGTTGTATACGCAAGATTTTGAAGTATAAATAGAAAGACCACACTTTGGGAGTGATTTTAACACATGGAAGTTTCAATGTCTCCCCAAACTATACCATGGCCACTCTCGCACCAGTCTAGCTTTTACAAAGTGGACTACATTATATGTATTCCCTTAGAAAAAGTATATAGGTTGACTAGAGTACTCAGATTACCTTTGTAACTTGGCTTAAACTTTAGAAAAACAAAATTACCGTCAGTCATTGGCAACGGAAGAACCTAAAATTTTGTTGATATAAGAAGAAAAATGTAGAATTACTATTAGAATATATATAAGCTCATGAGAAATTTAAACAGGGTGTTCGTGTTCGTGTTACGAGGCAACGCACTTTTCCAACAATCCGTACATGGTCGGTGGCATCTTTGATAGTCGATAACATTAGTCCACTGACCTATATATAACTGGACCAACACCGCTGCCAAACGTATGCACATGCACATGCGTGAATTCGCTAGAATAAATATCAAGAGCAGCCATGGCGACAACAACCAGACAGCGAAGACTAAGTAAGACTTGACTATTCATTTGCGTTTTAAAAAAATGGTAAAGAAAATTAAGGGGTAATTTCAGAATATGTTGCAATATTGACAAAGAAGCCATGCACAAATTATCTACCTTATCTTTTCGGTAGCATGCTTATAATTTTAACTTTTGTGTCGGACTCTCGGACCATGCAGTCCAAATATTGCAGTGTTTTCCCGCTCTTTTTCTGAGGACGAACTCGGACGTCGCGCATGCGCAAAACGTTTGGCAGCGGTGTTAACTGGACCTTAAAGCAGTGAACTCTCTCTCTCTCTCCCCCTCCCTCTCTCTCTCCCTCTCCCCCTCCCCCTCCCCCTCCCCCTTCCCCTCTCCCCTCTCCCCTCTCCCCTCTCCCCTCTCCTCTCTCTCTCTCTCTCTCTCTCTCTCTCTCTCTCTCTCTCTCTCTCTCTCTCTCTCTCTCTCTCTCTCTGGAAAGCTGACTCCCAATCAAAAAGTGAGGCAAAACATGGCGGCAATGGAGAATTTTTGGACGTCAGTTCTAGGACGTCAGTTCTAGAACCACTCATTTACTTTCCGGGAGTATTCTCATTTACTAAGGAGTTAGGAAATGCGCGCAGAAAGTCATTAGAAACCCTGGAAAGAAGTTCCTGAACACCAGAGGCGAATAAAATTAATCATCCATGCATAGGGAAGCTATAAAACGAGGAGTTTGTGAATAAATTAGTCTAGTTGTTAGAACAGGAAAGAAGGCGCTTACTGGTGACTCCGGTAGAACACGAACATACCCCACTGTTGACCCACGTCCCAACCGAGCAGGTTGGTTGTGTTAGTAGCACTTCGTTTTCATGTTTAAATGTTTAATACATGTGTGAGAACTCATTTACGAGTGTACAGTTAATCGGATACTTTTAGCCATTTGTGCCTCGCCAGTTTTCCATTAGCCGCCAACCGTTGTTGGCTACAATCAGAAATCTATTGAATTCGAACAAAAGAAAGTCGCTTCGCGCGAAAAAAATCGCCTGGTGGAAAACCAACTTAAGGCTTAAGGCGGTTTTCCACTAGGCGAAAAATGTCGCGCGAAGCGACATTTTCATTTGTCTCGCAAGCTCTCGAGTGGAACTAATTAGCCAAGACAAAAGAAAAATGTCGAGTCGGTCGAGAAATGTCGCCTAGTGGAAAACTGCCTTCAAGAGGAAAAAGCTTGACTTGTTTACGGGTTTATATCCTATTTATAATGACGGCACGGAATGAGTTTCGGGCAAGTCATGTTCATTGAAGCATACTATTTCCATTAGTTTCGTATCATTGCTAAGCGCTGGGGTAGCTTGTCTAAGTGTTAAGACAATTGGATAAATCAGATGCAGCATTTAATCGGCGGTAGGGAGTTTGATGTTTGCCTTTAGCATTCTAAAGCCTGCCGCACACGAGAGCTACTACAATCTGAGCCGAAAACCTCGCGAGGCCGTCAGCTCAGCTCAGTGTTTCGCCGCAAACGTTGAGAAAAGTGCTGAGCTCAAAACAGCAAAAATGGCGCCAGTTATGAATCTCCATCAGATGGCTCTTCTTTTCATTTTGTTAATGCGACATCGACGGCGTCGTATGAGAGCGGCATGTCGACAGACATGGTCCCGGTGTCACAGGAAATCTGTCCCCCCCCAAAAAATGTGTCTCCCCCGGGACAGATTTCCTAGGAAATATGTCCCCCTCTTCGGAAATTTGTCCCCCCTCAGAATGATTCCTTACAGGATAATTGATATACGTGTAATGTGGACAAAACTTTTTAAAAGTAAAAAATATATATTTCTGAATGATAAATTATAACAGCTAAATATATATTTACAAAAACTGCAATATTAAGTACTTATTAACCGAGCGCGAGGTCCGTACGGGAAAATATTTTGCTTGAGATCTTTTGAGTACAGACCGAGCCCGAAGGGCGAGGTCTGTACTCAAAAGATCGAAAGCAAAATATTTTCCCGTACGGACCGAGCTTGTGAGGTTAATAAGGAATTTATTATATGTCTCCACAACAACGAGAAATAATTTAGAGAAAACATTATCGTCTACAGTACGTCTTCCTGCACGTCAGTGCAAGCGGAGGCTGAGCGGTCTCAAAAGTGTATTCAACTCCTTAACAGGTATGTCTTGTAACTCTTTTGTTTCGTTTTGACTTGAACAGAATCGTCTAAAGTTGTTAACATCGCCTTTAGTTTTATTCACTGTGTTTTTAGACTGTTGTTCACAAATAAATTTTGTGAAAACGTCGTCTTCGTTTTCTTGTTGTCGCTCAAGTGCTAACGACATTGCTGACGTTGTTGCGAGGTTTGCCCGGCGTTTTATAATGGCTTGCTTTTTTTCTCTAATGTACTCTGTCTCCGTAGCATTTAATATATCATCTTCGTCGGTTAGTTCCTCCGGATAATAGAATTGGCCGTCCATTTTTCTCTATTTCATCTAATTTTGCTCACAAATTGTTTCGCTGTAGTTTGTTGTTTTTGTGCGGGTCCGTACACCGAGTCCGTACGGTAAAGTACGGACTCGCACGTTAGCCAATCAGCGTTCAATACACCAGTTCGGACTCGCAAGACATATAATAAATAAACTTATTTATTTAATAAAAACTTTGGCTTAATTGGACTGTCACTAAGTTTTGATGGTGGAACACATGAATGGCAAAGCCATTCCTGATCACCTACCCCCAGAATGGCAAAGAATGGCACATGCATGGCAAAGCCAGCATCACCTATCTCCCAGCAACTACGTACACCAGTATGCATGACCAATACGGGTCGCTTTTGAGAGTCATCGCTCATTGAAAAAAGGCGTCTACTGCGTTTGTGAATGCGTAATAAATACTTCCATATATACCGTTTTTTGAAAAACGGCAAACTACACTATTATAATAATAACAAAGCAAGAAAATGGTGAGCTGCCGAGAATTTCGACAACGAAATACTAACGTTTCACGCGGAACCCTTCATTCACCTCGAGCCAACACGCTCTTGGCGTAAAGCAGACAGCAAATTTTAATAATAGCAAGGGTCTTTGGTGAAGGAAAATTTCGAGTTTAAGAATATATGCACATATATATATTCAGAAATATATATTTTTTACTTTTAAAAAGTTTTGTCCACATTACACGTATATCAATTATCCTGTAAGGAATCATTCTGAGGGGGGGACAAATTTCCGAAGAGGGGGACATATTTCCTAGGAAATCTGTCCCGGGGGGACACATTTTGGGGGGGACACATTTACTGGGACACCGGAGTTGGATTCAGAGACGAGAAGGCCATGGCGTATACGCTAATATACCTGTTGCCGTAGATCTCTATTCTTTAATTCGGGTGACCGGACATCATACAAACACGGATAATTCGGCCACATCTCCACCAATTTATCCTCTAAAAGGACGTCATTTACAAGTTCATTTGCATTCGCTCTCATGGTCTCCATTTTCATCAGCTCTCACGTGAACAAACTATGGGTTTTCATGGGCCAGTTGATTTCAGCAGCTCAACGCGTACAGTAGCTCGCAACATCCGCAGACGTTGAGATTTTTTCCTTGCGAGGTGAAAAATATCAAACACGTTTACTTAGATATTTTCCTCACGGCCTCGCGAGGCTAAATCCTCACGAAAATCATCCGCACACGAGAGAAACTTGCTGAGCTGACCGCCTCGCGAGGTGGCTGGCTCAGCTAGTAGCTCTCGTGTGCGGCAGGCTTTAGGGGTTTTAACTTCTTTCTCCTCGCGTGTCACTACACCAACAGGCGCCTTGGATTTAGTTCTAATTTTCTCGTCTATATTTTCCAATGGTCGAAGTTTAGTCGCGGATAGTTATTCCGCTATTTTACCAGGGTAGGGGAAATATTTCCGAGCGACAGTGAATCAGTGATAAAATGTGTTTTCTCTGGGACAAAAAGGCGTGCTACATTACTAACACGTATTCAGCGGAAAAGCCGTAAGAAAAAAATAAATAAAAAAAATAAATTAGGCGGACTCTGAAATCCACACGGTTGCAATGCCGTTCGGGGAACATCCGTGAGAATGAGCCGGATGAGAGGAAATGCCATCGGAGAGAATGACCCGGATGAGGTAAAATGCCAGCCGCGAGAATGAGCCGGATTTTATGCCATCGGTGAGAAGGAGCAGGCTGTGGGAGAATATCATCCGTGAGCAGTAGCCGGATGAGCAAAATTCCATCCGTGAGAAGGAGCCGGTTTAGCCGGATGAGGAAAAAGTGCCATCCGGGAAGGCGCCGAATTTTTGCCCGATGAGGAAAATTACCATTGGTGAGATTGAGCCAGATGAGGAAAATTGCCATCCGTGACAAGGAGCCGGAGTTAACCAAAGAGGGAAGAATGCCATCCCCAAGGATGAGCCGGATGAGGGAAAATGCCGTTCGGTTGAAAGAACGGAACAAAACCAAAATAAAAAATATACATAAATAAATAAATATATAAACAAATAAATAAATAAATAAATAAATAATAAATAATAAATAAAAAAAAGAGATAACTTGAAGTGGGCGAGAGAAGTACTCAGGTTCCTTCTGGAATGGTCGGCGTTAGAGGGTATTCGTCACGTTGGGCGCGGGTTACAGGGTGCTAGAAAAACTTTGGTTTGGCACTACTAGTCCATCAGCTGAGATCCAAAAATTTGGGTTTATGGCTCACTTGAGGGGAACAGCCGAAACATGTCTTATCTTAATCTTTGACTATTGAGCATCATAAAAATGTATGATAGCAAGGATATAACGGTAGCTTTCACTTTGTAAATCGAATTTTAAATTTGCCCCTCATACCCTCCTTTTGGCCGCCATCTTGGATTTTTGGGGAAGGCTACAAAGTTGCTTGTATTCTTTTAACATGAATGAATCGCGTTTCGAATGCAAATTTAGAACGTATTGGAACTACAAACATGATTTCCATTTATTCTAGTGCTTGAATTATAACTACGTGACGTCATATGTGACGTCACAACGCCTGATTATTGGTCACAATATGACCAGTTTGCACTTATGGTCATAGCCTGCGAATACAGCCGCCTCACATCGGGCGCCTGGTAAAACGCGAACCCAAGAGAGACGTCATCAAGTGGGACTTCCTGTCCAGACAGTTGAATAGTTATTCTCACGGTTGAGTGAAATTTGAAACCCACGTTGCTAGGTTACGACTATTTAAAGATTCAAACGACTATTTAAAGATTCAACAGGAAGTCCCACTTGATGACGGGAAAATCGTTCGATTTCGATAGGAAATCTTGCAATTTATCGCTAATCGAATTCGTAGTGAGAAGAATAGCTATCCGTTTTCCTTTGTTTGGCAATAACTAGGCTTTCGCTTTAGAATTTAAGACAGAAACTGAGCATTGACGTTGATCTTGGTGTGAGCGTGTGTGCCGTCCTGATTCAGGACGGACTTACGTCATCAGTATGGAATTTTTACTCTCGAGTCGCGGGCGCCCGATGTGAGGCGGCTGTATTCGCAGGCTATTATAATCATTGCAAAAAAAATTGTGGGGTTTTCAAAATTATTTCAGAAAAGAGGGCAAGTAGATAAAATATATAATATATGTATACATTGCAAGTGTGTTGAATAAAGCCTCCTCAAAAACAATTGCCTTTTTCCTATCCCCAGCCCCAGTTCCCAAACACGTGGTCTCACAAACATTCAATAGGTTTTCCCCCCGGTGCGAAGATGGCGGGCGAATGCATTATATGCGGTTGTTCGAATTCAAAGCTAGCCCAGTGCAGAGACATTTCTTCATGGACAACCTTATATCGTGCTGCCGTGATCCGGAATCACAAACCAATTTTGGAGGCTTCAACTGAAAGCGAATTCCCCGAAAATCCCATATCATCGCAATTGCCGAGCTGAGTTCACCAACAAGAGAGATTTGCAAGTCGCTAACAAACCATCTGATGATGCGGCAACTGGTAGTGCGCCTAGGAGAAGATCCAGAGACGGAAATCGGCCAAGCTCAGCGATTCTTCCAGATCAATGTTTGTTTTGTAAAAAGTCAAAGTACAAGCCAAACACGAAGACCAGAGAGAAGCTACACAGTGTGCCGGAATTTCGCGCCGATGAGACGGTAAGAACATGTGCTTCTCTTCATGTACAACAAAACACTGCTATGAGTGAGGTAGCTCGGGATGTGATTGGAATATGTGCAAAAGATCTCATTTCTAGCGAAGCGAAGTACCACGCTTCCTGCTACAAAAGTTTCGTAAGAATAATTTATTCCAATACGAACGAAGGTCAAAGGTGTAATGAAACAGATTGCCCATTACAACCTGTTTATGAAGCTGTGTACTGTTTGTGCGAAGATTTGATAGCCTGCCCAGAAATAATCGAATATAAAGTTGTGAAAGAACTGTTTCTGAACAAAGCTAGTGAACCAGGAGCAACTGTATCAGAATCACACAGAAAGAACCTCATGCGAAAGCTGTCAAACGTGTTTCCAGAAATTAATTTTATCACTTACCAGTATAACAAGGTGTTAATGTATCCAAACACATTAGCGATAGACAGAGCCGTCCTGAATTTCTTTGAGCTCAAAACCGAGCTAGAGTCGCTTAAAGGTACCAGGAGTGATGACGAAAAGAATGTGATAAAAATTGCACGATTAATTAACAATGAAATAAAAGATCTTAACCCGCAGATGTCTTGGCCGCCTAAAGAGGACGATTTGAAACCAAGTAGAACTAACGACTATATTCCACATCTACTCGACGTCTTTTTGACTGTGCTTATTTCTGGGAAATCACTCGACAGTGAGAGCAGTAGTATAGAAAGGACAATAAGGCTGAAGGAATCTTTCGCACAAGATATTGTTTTTTCTGTTACGAATGGGGTTGTGAAAACTCCAAAAAGCGTGTTATTTCCTTCTGTTGTAAAGGCCCTGTGTAATAACACAGAGATTGTGAAGCTCATCAACAAGTACGGCCATGGCGTAATTTATGACCTAGTAGAAGAGATCGAGACCGAGTATGCGTTAGAAGTTATCAACGAGCAACGAGAAAACCGAGTCGTCATTCCGGCCAGTGTAACGCAGGAGGAGTCCAGGTCCACTGTCGCCCTGATGGTGGCGGATAACATTGATAACCTAGAGTGTACACTGAGTGGTTCTGGAACATCCCATCGCGTGAACTCCATCCTCGTCACGGACAGAAATGAGAGACAGAGCGGAGACGAGTCAGATGACCAAGACTACGCACCACCAGTAGCGAAGAAATGCAGGAGATCCCTACCAGCGACTGTGGTGACTAGAGAGATCCCCGAGTATTACGGCGGAAAACGGGAGGGGCCAGGGGAACTGCCGCACGTTCAAAACCTCGGAGTAAGTTCTTCTTATAGTGACAAAGCAAAGGAACTGACATTGCACTACCTCGTGTGGCTCGAGGTAAGAAAGCTCGAAACGCACCCATTATTACTAGTGCCTGGGTGGACTGGCTTTAACATTAAAGTCCACGATCGTGTTGTGGTTGTGGATAGCACAATTAGTTATTTGGACACTATAGACTCCCCTGCTACTGACCTGAAGACCGCGTACGAGGTGCTGTCTCGAGGGTGTGAGATAAAAGATCGGCTGCAGTTGAATGCTGTTGTTTGTGTTTTTGATCAGGCTTTTTATGCCAAGGCCATGGAGGTTTACTGGAAACACAAGGGGCTATTCATTGGTCTAGTCATAATGATGGGAGGTTTTCATTTGTTGCTAATGCTCTTGGGATTTATCGGAAGCCGATTCGGGGATGCAGGGCTTAGAGAATTAGTTATCCAGAACGATGTCGTGGCAGAGGGTTCAGTGGATAAGGCTCTAAGTGGAAAACAGTACAATCGAGCTGTACGTCTTCATAAATGTGTGTATGAAGCCCTCATGAGATTGCTCTTGAAAGAGTTTGAGTCTTCAGTCCAGTCATTGCCGGCCTTGAACTTGGAACAGCTGAAACTAGAACTGAACCAAGAAGAGTTCGAGCGAGTGATGAACAGCCGTGAGTTCCGCGAGTTTGGAGAGCAGTTCCATGTCTATGTACAGGGAATGAAGGAGAAAGGCTCAAACTTAGGGAGGTTCTGGCTCTCGTACTTGGAGCTGTGCGAGCTGATGCTGAACCTCATCTGTGCGTCGCGCACTGGTAGCTGGGAGTTGTACCTGTCATGCATCGAAGAGGTGATACCATGGGTATTTGCGTATGATCGCCAAAACTACGCGCGCTACCTCATCCCATTCCTGGACGACATGCGTCATCTGTCTGTCAGAATGCCGGAGGTGTACACAGCCTTCAACAAAGGCCAGATTTCCGTTCAGATGGGGGGGGGGGGGGGGGGGGGCGTAATCTTTTTGGACGAAACGAAGCTGACAAGACCATTGAGAACACCATTAATCGCGACTGCAAGACGGGAGGAGGCTACATCGGGTTTAGCGCTAATTTTGCTGCGACTCAGAGATGGGTGCTCAATGACACAAGGCGTGGTGTGTACAGGAAGCTTCTTCGCGAGCATTTGTCTATTACTTCATCCCAGACCTACATCCATAAGGAGTTGGCTCCAGCACGCATTAAAGGAGACATCAAAGCTGTAGGAAGGCTGGTGGATCTGCTTGAGGATGTATTCACCAAACCATGGAAACAAGACGCAGCGTTCACGAGCTTGTCCACGGGTATCGAAGCGACAACAGAAGTAAGTGATGACTTACTGCAAGCCAAGAGCAAGGGAAAGCAGGCAGCGAATGACTTTGTAGTGAACCGTTGCTCATCTAATCCCACTTCAGATTACTTTGATCCATTGAAGAAAGCCAAGCTGAAGTCTTTTAAGGATCTGAAGGCTGTGCGTAAGGTTCGCAACAATGATCGATTGCTTCCTCTTCGTATGGATCGTGATGTATTTGCTCGGATGGCACTTCTCGGACAGTTTCGTCAGATTGACATGAAAGTTGTTTTAACCTATCCTCTTGGTCCTCTTCCTTGGTCTCTTGCCGATCCTTATGGACTCCCGCGAAAGACAAGTAAAGCCAAACTCTCCCAACAGCTAGAGCGACGCATCACAGTCGCCGAGAAATACCCAGAGAACGCAACCAGCATTTTCGATGGAATGGCAGTCTTGCAGAAGTTGAAGATCCCCTCTGGAGTTACGTTCCATGTGGTCGCTGAGAGAGTCTTTGAGTTGGTAACGAGCACCGGCAGCAGGCGCGTAGACGTAGTGTTCGACGTGTATCGCGAGGTATCGATCAAGAATGTCGAAAGATTGAAAAGAGTGTCTACCTCTGACGGTGTACAATACAAGAACATACTCCCTGCCTATATGGTGAAGTCATGGAACAAGGTGCTCAGTGTCACCGCAAACAAGTCTGAGATCGTCAAATTCCTCTTGTCACAGTGGAAGACAGAAGCATTCAGAGGCAGGCTCGGCAACCGGATCATGTACGTGACAACCAAAGATCAGTGCTGGCGACTAGACGCAGCCACATGCGAACCTGTTCCTGAGCTAGAGTGTAATCACGAAGAGGCTGATACGCGTATGGTTCTCCATGCTCGGCACGCGGGAGGCACGTGCGTCATCCACTCTGATGACACTGATGTCTTTGTTTTACTGCTTGCTCATAGCCAAAACCTTGGAAAGTGCTACATGAAGAAGGGAAGAGGCGCGAAGACCAGAATAATAGAACTTTCTATAGTTGTTAACAGCTTGCAGAAGCAACTCGACCCAGGCATTGACAAGCACTGCTTCATGAAAGCCCTAATCGGCGTACACGCGATCACAGGCTGTGATACCATCTCTGCCTTCTCTGGTAAAGGGAAGTGGAAAGCAGTCCAGCTTCTCCAACGCAATGAAAGGTACGTCCGGGCTATGGCGAGTATCGGGGAGGAGTGGGCAGTATCTGAGGAGACCTTCAAAGATACGGAGGCACTCGTGTGTCAGCTGTACGGGAAGAAGTGCCAGAGTGTGGATGTGCTGCGCTATGAGATCCACTGCGCCAGAGGCGGGAAAGTCGATCCAGAGGCTCTGCCGCCATGCGAGTCATCTCTACTACTTCACGTTACAAGAGCAAATTATCAAGCAGCAATCTGAAGAAGAGCCATCTTTCCACTTCCGGTAATCCCCTCCCCTCATGGGCACGGCTGGGAAGTACGCAATATCTCTAACGTCGTGGAATTTGTGTGGATTGGATCTAAGCCGGCTCCAGAAGAGGTCCTCGAACTACTCTCCTGTACGTGCAAGAGAGCATGCACGGTCGAGAAATGCTGCTGCTTGAAGGCTGGTCTGAAGTGCACTGACATGTGTAGTATCCAGTGTGAGAATATGGCGACTGATGATGGCGTTCAGTATGAGGGTGGGGATAGTGACTCTGAAGATGTAGAGGATTGATACGGGTAAGTACGTTCACAGGTGTGGGTTACTTGGAATGGCGAACAGAAAGATAGTTATTACCTTTTGTTGTGTCTTTCTTCAGGTTCGCAAGATCCCTCTTGACGGGACACATGTTGTATAACGCTTTCTGCAACTCGTGCGTTGGAACGTTTTTCTTTTTTCAGCTACGATGTTCGAGACGCAAAAGCAGTACATGACATGAACGTATGTTTATGTTATAGATCCCATATGCAAGTGACAGCAGTGAAGAAGGACGTTATACGATCGTGGCGCTTCTGTACTCAAATGAGCTCTAGAGTGAAGTGTGGACCTAGTTATCTACTCTGGTTTATTGTATATTGATTCATCGCGTAGTATGCTTAACTAAACGTAGAAAAAGACGTTAGCAATAGCTTTAAGCGTGTTTTTCTGGCATTGTGATGTAGAGCGCCTTAATGGTAATTTAGTTATTTTAGATGATTGAGATAGCAGTTGAATACACAAGCTAGAAAACAAAATGGCGGTTACTGTGACGTCATAAATGACGTCATCATAGCTTGAATAACCGTAAACAATGCTTAAATAATATCTCAGATAAGTATTATTCCAAATATACGTCTAGGCAAAAAATCGCGTGCATTTAAGAAAGAATAACATTTTTTAAAGGTTTTTTTAGAAATCCAAGATGGCGGCCAAAAGGAGGGTATGAGGGGCAAATTTAAAATTCGATTTACAAAGTGAAAGCTACCGTTCTATCATTGCTATCATACATTTTTATGATGCTTAATAATCAAAGATTAAGACTATACAAGTTTCGTTTGTTCCCCTTAAGTGAGCCAAACAACCCCCCTAGCTGATGGACTATACTTCTTAACCAGAACATTTCTTTTAGGACGCGCTCCCTCCTGTCCAACTGCTACAGCACCTACAGCAAAAAATCGAAGCGTTGGAGAAACAGCAGTCCGCGCATTCCGTGGACACCGTATTGGCCTCGCTCCGACAATGCATTGAACGCCCTACAGGGTTGTTCGACTCTGCCGACGCCATGGTCCGCATTTCCCATTTATGGACTGTCGCGCGCGACTCCGGACGCGAAAAAGCTCCTGAATACCGAGCTATTTTAGGTGAATTGGAAAAACGTAGGAGCTCCCTTTCTGCGGACGTTTTCCGAGGAATCAAAGGTCGCAAAAGACGTAACAGCGTTGCTGAAGTCTCAGGCAAAAGCATCTCAAGTGCCGCATAGCATACCGCATGCAAGGCGCACTACACCAGATATGGCCCGTCAGCCTCCATTTCGTACGATGCGCAGAGGGCCATGTTACGCATGCGGTCGTTGGGGTCATGTTGCCCGAGAGTGTTATCAAGCAAACTCGTATGCGCCTCGGGGGATACCGCGTTGAGGTTGTTGTTGCGGGCTGAATCATCTGCGTGGACAGATTGTTTTTTTGGGTTTGTTTTATTTATCATATATGTTGTCGTGTGGCAAAATTGATGTAAACTGAATCAATAAACAAGATTAAAAAGCACACAATAATCGCCGTAGCGTATTTATTGATAATGCCAATCAGGTTCTCGGGCCTCGTTCCTTTTTCGGTATTGCTGGTCTTGGGGGGGCGGGGGGGGGGGGGGGTGTTGCTCATCACTCTATTTCAATTTTCTTGTTCGGATCTCAGGACCAGTGGGAGGGGGGGGGGGGGAAGGAAAAACAAAAAAAAAGAGAGGAAAAAAAAGTACAAAAAAAAAATAATAAAAAAAATTATTAAACCAGCATAACATTTATCACCTGATTTGTTTAGGATGGGCCCTCGCCGTTTGATGTTCAACTTCGTAATGCCAGTGAGTCCGTGCGTGGCTCCCACGACGTGCAATGGTGTAACATTTTAGGGACCACTGCCCCCCTCGTTGGTCCGGAAGTTCCGCTCGACCTGAGTTTTAAGAATCCAGACCTGGCGCGGATGTCAGATCTGCGCTTTCGAGATCCAAACCGGTTTAGAGTTGGCGAAATACATAACCACCCAGGTTTTTGGAGACTCCACCGGAAAAACCGTAGTGCATCAGCGTTCTTGCGCACGAGATTCCCACGGTCAAGAACCTGGTGGGAAAATTATGTGCTATCTTTTCCGCTCGAGGTGGCGCTGGCGGGGAAAACTCGGCTTCCTTCCCGGAGGTTAAACGCTACGTTGTCTTCACGCGCGAAGAGCAGGCTACAGCCACTATTGTTCCACGCCAAGCGATACCTTTTGTCCCACAAAAGCTACAACAGTTAGTCCAGTATGTTCGCTCAGTTGACCAACCCGGCCAAGAGCCCGATTCAACGGTACTTACTCGTTCGCGATATTACCTTCGACTTCTTTACCGGAGATATAGCCTCAGACCTCGGCAGGCTACAGTCGCACTGTGTGTTTCAATTACCGCATGAGGGTGGTTTTCTCCATAACATCTCTTTAGGCAAGACTTTGCGGGGTATGGATGCTCTTACGCGCCCGTTTATGCTTTTCCCAACTCCCTCTGTCCGGATCTGCCCTGTCTTCTGGTTTCGATACTATTTGGACAGTATGGCGATCTCCCTTCATCCGGGATATGTTTTTCGTGCTTCCACCGACCAGAAATACGTGTCCGACCAACAATTCATGGGTTCTGCCGTCAACAATCGTCTGCGTTCCCATCTTCTGGCAGCAGGTTTGCACTCCGGAGACCCCACACAGCTTTCGAACTGGTTTGGCCACAACGTTGACTCTGGGTTTTTCAGTCGAAGACATCGCCGCGTATTTGGGCTGGAAAAGTGTCGAATCAGCTCGGCAGTATTCAAGACCCGCAGCTGCTAAAAAACTGGTTGCAGTTTTCAATACCGTGGCGGACTCTATCGACAATTGACTGCTCTCTCGGGCATTCCGTGGTCCCGCGCTAGCCAAGGTTGTTGGGTACTTTCTGAGTTTGGGGAAGGAGAGAGAGTGATAAGCCTAGAAACAGTATTACGTTGTAACAACCATGTCAAGTTTTAATAAAGCTTGGGGTGTTAGTGTGACTTAATGGTAGGGAAGTAGTGTGCAAGCGGAGTTCGCGGATTTCATTCCCCATAACTCTTTTATCCGCGTGCGGTTGAATCTAAATCAGCAGTTAATGAGAATGCATTGGTATTCTCATTGGCTAAGGAGTTAGGAAACGCGCGCGGAAAGTCATTAGAAGCCCTGGAAAGAAGCCCCTGAACACCAGAGGCGAATAAAATTAATCATGCATGCATAGGGAAGCTATAAAACGAAGAGTTTGTGAATAAATTAGCCTACTTGTTAGAACAGGGAAGAAGACGCTTACCGGTGGCTCCGGTAGAACACGACCCACCCGCCTCCACTTCGGTCGCTGCGCTCCACCAACCGTTCGCGGATTTCATCCCCCATAACTCTTTTATCCGCAGTTAATGAGAATGCATTGGAACTGCGTATGTGGGGGGGGGGGGGGGGGTGGTGTGACAAATTCGCGAAGAGGGGGCCATATCTCCTAGGAAATGTGTCCCTGGGGGGACTTTTTTTTTGGGGGGGGGGAGGGGGATTTACTGGGGCATCGGCTTTGGCTTCACAAAAGCTCTCACCGTATGCGTATATACGAAGGGCAGGTGTCACCTCAGTTTGTAGGAACGTTTCTCGAGCTGCGAAGATGAACGTTTGGGTCGAAAGAACAATGAACTGAAAGCCAAGTTCTTGACGAATATACTGATGACAATCGGAGCTTCAAGTGAGGGCCGTCTGAAATATTTCTATGTCTAAGGACCTGTTCATATGAGCCTGGCCAGCCCGGCTAGCCGGGATGAATTTTAGGGGCTGTTCATATCAGCTGGGCTAGCCCGGCTAACCAGGCTGGCACGTTTTCTTACGATCTTACTGTGGCTTTAAAACTTGCATAAAATAAATTTGCTAGAAAGAATTAGTTTAGTTTAGATGTAATAGTTTCTTAAAGTTGATTGAAATCTTGTTTTGCGGCCAAGGGAAGATTCTCGTGATACAAATCATCCCGGTTCACCGGGCCAGCCCGGCAAGTTTGTGTTCATATGGAAAATTTTCATCCCACTTCACCGGGATTCAAGTGGGATCTCACCCAGTCGGGCTGGCTCGCTTACCATATGAACACAAAGTTTTTTTCAATATGAAATAACAAGAACGTGCGGATCCCGGCCAGCTGGGCTGGCCCAGCTCATATGAACAGGCCCTAAATTTGAATATTCTCTGTGAGTCTAAATTTATTTCGAATTTCTATACCCAGGGGATTCCTCTTGTACGTACAGAAAGTAAACACAAAAGGAACACAACACTGCTTGCACTCAAGAGGGTGTACGTTTGGGCCGCCTGTGGTTCGGCCGCGAGAAAGATTTAGGCTGACATCCAAGATGACCGCGTAGGAGCCTAGAACTGACGTCCAAAAATTCCCCATTGCCGCCATGTTTTGCCTCACTTTTTACTCCTGGAATTGAATGGAGTCAGCCTTCCAGGTATATATAGAGTTCACTGCTTTAAAGTGGCCGAACAAAAATGACGGAAATGTGAGGACCAGTCCATGCCTTCGCGGCTTTTCCAAAATATGTCGTCAAATTTGTTTAAATTTGCCGTCAAGTTTCGGTGAGTCTCAAGGTTTTAGCAATCTTTTCGATACTATAACCACAACATAAACCTAACCCTACTCAGAAATCTGGTTTACCACCTATGTTTTTGGAAAACATATTTGACGACATATTTTGGGAAAGCCGGGAAAGGAGTGGACGAGTCTCTTTTACTGATCTCTATATAAACTGGATAGGCCATTCCCTATGGCGAGATCATAGGACGCATTGCGGCCTTAGAACTTGTTCCCAATCCTAAAGTTGACTGGCATAAGCAATCTTGTCATCAGCACAGTCAGATTAAGCGGAGGAGTCGAAAAAGCCGTAAAGCAAACAGCAAATAACGGTTTAGTTTTCATTATTCAACGTACAACAAATACGGTCAAAAGATGGCAAGTACACAACACGAGATATTGATAGGGCATTAAGATTACTATGAAAGGTACTGTACAATACACCTTTTCGATAATTACGTCACGCTGCATGAAAACGAGGCTCCCAGGCCAAAGTTTCACAATTTTAGATTATCATAGTAATCCCTCCATATTTGTTTATGGAAGAAGATGGCTAATAACGTCAAAACTATATATGGTAGAAACAGATCGTGTACGTACTGTATGCTGTTAAGCATTTCATAAGCTTTAATTTGATGTATATTTTAAGTTTCTGTGACGTGTGTAACTTTTTAAAATGTCCAAAATGTTCGCACCATTATCTTGGTCTGAGTTGTAAACAAAACAAACTTAACAATTCATCCATCAGAATGATCAGACCAAGATAATAGTAAGTTTTCCCATTTTTAAAATACTTCCCCTTGAGCTAGAAACCTGAAAGTTCTACCACAAATAGCATTTTACAGTATCTTCTGCTTGATATACATTTCAAAGTTGTACGTTAAATATTTTAAAAACGGTATTCGAAATTCTACAACAGTTGTGAGAAGTCCATATCACATTTATTACTTGACGAGCAATGGTGCGAACATTTTGGACATTTTAAAAAGTTACACACAACACAGAAACTTAAAATATACATCAAATGAAAGCCTATGAAATGCCTAACAACATACGTACACGATGTGTTTCTACCATATATAGTTTGGACGTTATTAGCCATCTTCTTCCATAAACAAACATGGCAGGATTACCATGGTTATCAAAATTGTGAAACTTTGGCCTGGGAGCCTCGTTTTCATGCAGCGTGACGTAATTATCGAAAAGGTCTATTTAAGACTTGGTTCAGTTTCTATTATCGTGAAGTTTCTTCGTTTTCGGCACTGAAGAAAAACAACGAAATTTAGATGTTTTACAGCTTAGTATATAGAAACAAATGCAAGAGATTAACGTCTTAAACCTGATTGAGTACTTCATGTGTCAATAAATTCGTTTAAAATTTTTTAAAGAACTCTTTTTGTCTGTTTTCAATCTACGAAATCTTTATTGGCGACCATCTTAGGTAGTGGTCACGTCATACAGCTGGCACGATAAATTCGACCCCATGTCTTATTCAGTTTTATTGAGATCGGTGGTTCCATTAAGTCATCCCTTTTAGCAGAAACCCTAGAATTCTGGTAAAGCATTCTGGTAGTTATAGTCACCCAACGCCATCTTACATGATACATTTATGTTCCCTTGATATAGGTCAGTGGATTAGTCCCCGTTTATTATCTATCACCACCAAGCCACTGACCAAGTGATCTCTCCTTAGCTTGCCGGTGTAGTGTAGAGGCTAGTGTTCTGGTTTGAGGTTCGGAGAGACCGGGGTCTAATCCAGATCTAGTCAAATTCTTTCTTTTTTACATTTTTTTTCTATAAATTTGTTTTCTTTATTGTAGTTGAACGTTTGTTTCTTTTTCCTCCTTGCTGTTCGTTATCTTCATAAGGTTTATTTTTTTATAGCTAGAGTTTTGCTGGATACAACGATGACTGTCATACCAAACAATTTTATATAAAAAGTACTATACGCACCAAGACATTCAGTTCCTCGTTAAATTTCCATTCTTTGGATGACGTGATATCAAATGTTGTCTAACCAATAAAAGAAAAATTATTGTGGAAGCAAATACATTTAGACTTATTGCATCATAAATAGCAATAAAATCAGATAATAGAATTCAAACGAGTAAGAGAAACCTGAAATTAAAACTGTAAAACTAACCTAGTGTGATACAGTACCTAACAGATAAACGCAGTTTCGTGTATGACTACCGGCTGACTAATTTTAAAGAAAACTTCGTGCCGCAATTGAAACACAGAATCTATCTACTGTTATAGATTCATTTTGAGTATTAATGAAAATTGATCAATATGGAAAAACACCTTTAAAACAATGATTTCTCAATTTCTCAAAATCAACGAAATAGTTAAAAAGAAATACCAGAAACCACGCATCGTGGATCTCTGATGAAATTCTATATACCATCAGGCCCGCACAGAGACTAAAGTGGGCCCGGGGCAAAATAAAGAATTGGGGTCCCCCTTGCAAAAATTTCGCATGCCATTTTACGGATAAATATATATATATATATATATATATATATATATATATATATATATATATATAAAATATATAATATAATTAGGTGGCCCCTCTCGAGCTGGGGGCCAGGGACAAATTTCCCCAGTTGCCCCCCCCCCTCTGGGCGGGCCTGTATACCATCCATCTAAAAAAGTCATTTCGGAAAAAGTTGAAACATTCCCCAAGTAAATATTTGCATAAAAAATGTAAAGAGCTCAGAAATAAAGCCAAACATCTGATATCCACAGGCGAGAAAGTTTTTTCAGCTTTTTATCGACGGATATAAAATGTGTTCCAAAACGCTTCCGGTCAGTGTTTAAGCTTTCGTCCAAAAAATCAAGCCTACAGGAATCTATTTCATTGGCAAACGCTAACGATGGAAGCAGAATTATTGCGTCCGAGCAAAACTCGTCGATTGCTGACCTTCTTAACAAATATTTTTCTTGCATATTTCAGATGGAAACCCTCGCGGCAGCACATGAAACCCAGAAAATGCTTTCTAATCAACAAACTCTATCAGATATCAACTTGACAGAAGAACAAATATTGTATTTCTTGACAGCGTTAAACGTGCACAAAACCACTGGACCCGACGGAATATCCTGAAATCGAATCTTAAAAGAAACTGCTGAACACATCCCCCCCCATCCCCCCGCTATGTTTGTTGTTCAACCTATCATTGCAGTATGGTACCTTTCCTGATGAATGGAAAACAAGTAATATCGTTCCTGTACTTAAGAAAGGTAATATTACGTTGAGAACAACCGTCCAATTTCCCTACTCTCAAACATTTCAAAACTGCTGGAACGCTGTATATCGACCAAGATAAGAGACTATTTGTTACAATACATCAATCCAAACCAACACAGATTCATTCCTGGAAAGTCTTGCTCCACACAACTGGTGTACAGGTTCTGGAATGCATTGGCCATCAACTCGACTTGGGAAAACAGACGGACGTAATCTACCTGGATACGAGTAAAGCGTTTGATAGAGTTCGCCACAGCGTAGTTCTTGAAAAACTAGGAGATATAAAAATCCATGGAATCTCCATTCCTGGTTTTGTTTCTACTTATCGAGACGCAAACAGCGCGTCACTAATCCGGGAGCAACTTTGTCTACGCTTCCAGTTACACCAGGCGTCCCACAAAAATCTATTCTTGGTCCGATTCTCTTCCTACTCTACGTTAACGACTTACACGACTCTGTGGGGTTTCATCCATTGCTTGTTTAGCTAACGACACAAAAACTGTTTAAGACCCTAAACTCCTCTTCGGATGCGGATCTTCTCCAAGAAATCTGAACAAACCGAACGATTGGTCACTGTCTCTGGATTAAACTTCAACGAGCAGAAAACAAAGTGACAAACGATCACTCGCAGAAAGGTACCAGTGTATCATCAATACAATTTCAAAGGGTAGACCATCGAAAAGTTTGAAGCAGAGCGTGTATGGGTGACCCTCGACTTAAGCTGGCGCAAACAGGTTGCTGCCCAAGTCACAACTGGTGTATCACTGCCAGTTCGACGAACAATATACCTTACTACTTAATATTCTTGTCGCGCAAAGCCGACCACATTACGCCTTTGCTTATGGACCTGCACTGGCTTCCAGTGGGGCAGCCATTAATTTTAAAATTTTAATGTTTACGTACAAGATAGTCAATGGTTTAGCACCATCTTATCTCAGTGATTTTCTGGTACCTTACGTTCCAAGGATGGCTCTTAGATCTGGAGACAAGCTGCTTCTCTGTCTGCCGTCATATCGCCTTAAGTCGTATGGTTTTAGAGCAGTTTCGGTTTGTGCACCAGCTCTATGGAACAATCTGCCAATTGAAATTAGGCGTAGTCCTACTGTGGACATTTTTAAACGAAAACTCAAGACGCATCTTTTTCGACTTGCGTATTATTAATTTACTAGAAATACATGAATGCAACAACCCCTCGCCTGCTTTATATGCATTTTTTAACCCCACTCCCCCCCCCCCCCCCCCCCACCCCCTCCCCTAATTTCTGTTTTTGTTGTATTAATGACACACAGATCATCTTTAAATTTTATATGTATTTTTGAAACACACACTCCCTGATTAAAATATTAAAGCCCTCCTGATATGCATTTATAGGGTGACTAACTGTTTACTTTCAGATTTCTGATTTGAAAATTGAACATTTGAAAGCAAAACTTAGGTTTCATTAATTGAACTATAGCTGTAAGACATATATTCATTGTTTATAGGTTTCCAAGGGAATTATTTTTAGCAAGTCTTTAAATGGCTTCCCTCTGCTGTTCTGCATACATGTTTTGCAAAGGCAGAATTAAAAGTTAACAGCTCCAAAACTACATTCATAATATAAAGTCTGAGATAAAAACAATTCAGTAGAATCGGATTCCAGAAAGAAATATTAAACAGACAACGTTTCTGGCGAAAATTTGGAAATACTGCCTAGAAAATCGGCAAAGTCGGCCCATGAGTATTATAAATAATAAGAAGTGCATATACACAGTCAATAAAAAACACCACGTCCAGATAAGTTTTACAAGTTTTTAAAAAGGTAAGCACGAATATGAGTGGAGCTGTATATCATTTAGGTTTAAGCGAAAACATGAAAACAACACAATGTATTAAACTTTATATACAGTAATAGATGCTAGATTAAGTTTAACGGACGAGTGACTATAAAAGGGCTTTTATTTAAACGAATTGCCAGTCTTGGAACTTAATTCAATGAATCCAATCAGCAAAATAAATATACAAATCCCCTACCTGAGTTACCACAAACACTGCCAATTCAGATCGACTTTTTGTTTACCATACAGCGTTTAGTGTCTTTAGTATCTTCAGGTTTTCTGGTTTCTCTTCAAGATATATTAAACCGCCGTTTGTTGTTTTAGTAGAGCGGGCTCCATTTCGTTTCTTTCGTTTCGCAAAATATAGCCATAGATTTAGTTTAAAATTTTGTGGTGCTTCATTGTCAGTCACCAGTAACCAACAATTCTTACCGCACGACACCCTACGACGTATATATATATATATATATATATATGAACAGCTTCCAGATTTTCGTCCGCCTTGCTTTTTCTACACGCGTGTAAAATGAACTCCACGCGTGTCGAGATTAGCACCCTCACCGGGCTCCGGGCCTTCGGCCCGTCGCCCGGCTCGGGGATTAACATTTTTATATTATTAGTTACTAGGTTTTTAAGTTGTATATAATTGTATCTATATGTATATTTGTAAAGCGCATTTGGGCATTTTTGGAGAGTGCGCTATACGAAATTGAAAATAGTATTATTATTTATTATTACTATTGTTCGACAATACCTCAGATACGCAACCCACGCAACCGCAATCTATTGACCTGTTCAGACGTGTCGAAAGAGTGCAACGCCGTGCTACTAAAGTTATCCTGAATCTACCTGATTTCACACCACGACAACCTACAAACAACGACTACTGTCTCTACTGGCATGCACATCTCGACTTAACCTTCCTCTGCAAAGCTGTGATCAACCTAATCGAAATTAACCCTGACATCCTACCTATACTCCATATATGCCACTCAGAACAACAAGAACGAACTCAAACCCCGATATCATTCACTTCCGTCCTCGCAAATGTAGAACAGTCACCTTCCAACGATCTTTCTTTACAAGAATGTATAGAACATTGAACACTCTTCCGTGCGAAATGCGTAGAGCTTCAACTTAACTACCGGATCAGGTAACGACGACCCAGGTAACCCGAGATCATGGAAAACCATCTGCTTGGGATGCAATACAGCGCACAGTCTTATTAGTGCGATATCGCCGATCTGCTCTTGTATCTAATAACTAATTAATTGTTAATTACTGGTTAATAATGCATACTTATAAATAACAATTAGCATAACCAAAATCATTAATATGGCCTTTTCTTTTTGCTTGGAACGCAGTAATTTGCAATCGCTGTTGCATTATTTTATATCTCACCTTGTAACTCAACTTTCACTATGTGTAATTAAGTACTTTTCTTAATTTTAGTTAATTACTACTCTTGTTACTACTCTTGTTGAAACTTATGACTAAATAAATAAATAAATAAATAAATAAATAAATAAATAATAAATAAAGAAATAAGTAAACAAATAAAGAAATAAACTAATAAATAACTAAATAAATAAATAAATTTTTTGACCAGAATAGGCCAGTATAAGAATTTTACATTTCTTTTTATCTTTCAGTTTTATCTTAATCGTTACTCCTTAATCCCAAACAATAATCCTGAATCCGTAATTCTTAACACTTAATCCTTAGTCGTTAATCCTAAATTCCCAATCCTTAATCCCTAAACACTAATCCTGAATCCTTAATTCCGGCTAAACGTAACTAATCCTGAACCCTTAATTCTTAATCCTTAATCACTAAACTTTAATCCTGAATCCTGAATCCTCAAACAATAATCCTGAATCCGTAATTCTTAACACTTAATCCTTAATCCTTAATCCTAAATTCCCAATCCTTAATCCCTAAACATTAATCCTGAATTCTTAATTCCGGCTAAACGTCATTAATCCTGAACCCTTAATTCTTAATCCTTAATCTCTAAACTTTAATCCTGAATCCTGAATCCTCAAACAATAATCCTGAATCCTGAATACTTAATTCCTAAACATTAATCCTCAATCCTCAATCCTTAATTCCTGAACATTAATCCTGAATCCTTAATTTTTAATCCTTAATCCCTAAACATTAATCCCGAATCCTTAATCCCTAAACCTTAATTGGGGCCTTCATTATGGATTCTCAGAAGGACTTCAGAACACACAAAGCAATAGCGTGGGTCGCCTGCAATAAACTGGACAAAATCTGGCACTGATCGAACCGATACATACTTCTTTATGGAGCGGAAACCTGGACATTATCAGCTCGTCTTCAACAACGCTTGGATGGTACTAACACCAACCGTCTGCGCAGAGCACACAACATTCACTGGAGGGAACATGCAACCTTAACGAGAAGTTACGGGAAACTGAAACCAGTGGCGTAGCCAGGGTTGACCAATTGGGCGGGCACGAAGTGACATTTCTAAAGAAGGGGGTAGTATGCCCCGGGAAATTTTTGAAATTTAGGGGTTTTGAAATCCCATTTCCTAGGGAAAGAATTTGTAGAATTCTGAAGATTATAAAATACGAAAATTAAATATTTACTTCTTTTTTTTGACGATTGCGGCAAACATTTTAGTCAGTTTGATTATGTATTTATTGTGCATACAACTATGTAAGTGAAAATAGCGTGCGGTATCGCATGGAAAGCGCGTGGCCACGGACTACGTCATTAGGGACCTTAAGCAAGCTAGGACGACGACGGCAATTAAGTAATTGCATTTAAAAGAAACCATAGATCAGGACATCGTATAAACCACTTTCATAATGGCCAACACTTTAAATATTATTTTTTGTACATCTAAATAAGCCTTCCTAGCCTCGTTATAAAGCAAAGATTATTTTGAATTGCAGACACACAAACGAGGCTAGAAAGGCTTATTAAAATGCACATAAAAGAATATTAAAATTAGTTACTATTATGAAAGTGGTCTATATCGTATGCTTTATGTATTTTTTAAGACCTTTAAAAAGTAGCCATAGCTTCGAAAAAGTGACGTACAAGGGGCCCGTAGGCCCGAGAGACTTCCACAAACCCTCCCGAGGTTGGAGGGGCTTTTAATACTTATTAATTTATTATTGAGTAGGTTTTCTCGCGTCCTCGGGTCTTTATGTAGCATACTTACCTCGTTCTCGGGATTTATCTATTACGCCTAAGTAAACTAACAGCTTTTGCTGTTCCTTGCAACAACGTTGTCTTGAAAACGTGAAAACGCTTCAGTTGAGGGCGAAGTGACCTCATCACTCGTGATCCTCAGGAAGCCTAGAGGCAAAATTCGCTCAGGGAAGCTCACATATCCAAATGTCATTGCCCGTGATACAGGTCTTGCTATTGACGATCTGAGCACAGTTATGAAGAACAGTGACGTATGAAAAGAAGTTGTACATGGAATCCCGACCACTCACCTGGCCGGAAGATGATGCTAAAACATTAATCCTAAATCCTTTATCCTTAATCCCTAAACATAAATCTTGAATCCTTAATCCTTAATCCCTAAACGTTAATCCCGAATCTTTAATCCCTAAATACAAATCTTGAATCCTTGATTCTTAATCCTTAATCATCAAGCCTTAATCGTCAATCGTCAATCTTTAGTTTTTAATCCTCAATCTTATAAAAAAAGATCACTATCTGGATTAAGGATAATGTGTAGCAGGCATCACGAAGAACCACCAGCAGACGTTTAAGCAAATACTTCACGTTTTAGGCTACAAAAAAATGGTAGAACATTCAGACCTAGCTTTTTGCGTTCTCGCCCACTCTTCCACATCTGTTCATCCAAGACGAATTAGCCGTCCTCAGTCCTCATACCGAATAATACCGACACGGGCTTAGGTTTTTCAAAGGTTCAGTGGTACACTCCTATCACGACCAAACCTTACCCAAAATAGAATAAACAGCTAGCATAAAATATACCTTGTTCTTCACAAATTGGCAACGTTTTGCTTGAGTTGTTCCCCAGTAAATATGAAAAGAGGTTGTAGGTTCATTATTCCCTTAAAAAAAAGAAATTGTTAACGTTTAGAAAAGTTGTGTTAAAATTTTCGTTTTCATACACAACCTAAATTATTAATATATGTCGCCTTTTTTACTGGGAACCACAGGAATTGGCGATCGCTGTTGCGGCAACCTTGCCACATTATTTTATATTTTACCTTGTATCTTACATTTCACTATGAGTAATTAAGTACTTTTTAAAATTTTAATTAAAATTTAAATTTTAACTAATCTTGTTGGAAAAATCTACTAAACTTGTAGCAAAAAATAAATAAACAAATGAATAAATAAATAAATAAATATTAAATAAATAAATAAATAAATAAATACAATACAATACAATACAATACAATACAATACAATACAATACAATACAATACAATATTTAATTGACCACTCCCCATAGGGGCTTTTCAGGGACAATGTACTAAGTAATACAACGTGACAGAAAATTACTACCTAAGGTATTTACAACTTTAAAAATTAGATAGAAGAAACATAATTAGAATACTGTAAGATATAATACGCCTTATGATAAAAAGCTATTTAGTAGGTCCCTTTTTAATTTAAATTTAAATTCCCGAATTGTCACGCTTAGTTTTAGTTCTGGACGTAATTCGTTCCATAATTTTACGGCGCGACAACGAACGGTCCTCTGACCTGTTGCGTTTTTAAAATAGGCGCCATTCCAGTCATGCATTTAAAAGTAAGGGTAGCGTCACGACAATAAAGTTGTAATTTAACAGGTATCCATCGTAGTTGCTTCAGTACAGGTGTCACATGGTCATATTTCATAGTTCCACTAATAATCCGAGCAGCATAGTTCTGTATGCTTTGAAGTTTCCGTATGTTTCCATCTGTGGTATTGGACCAGACCGAGGAGCAATAATATAACTTACTAAATAATAATGAATTTATTATTGTGATGAGCAGCTCTTTTTTAAAAGCTCACTCGGCTTATTTGACCTAAACTGGACAAGCAAGATGAAATAGTATTTAAAACGTGTTCGTTAAAATTTAAATTACAGTCAAACGTAACTCCCAGGTTTGTCAGAGATTGTATAGAAATAGATTCTTTCCCAAAAGAGAAAAACGAAAATCTGGGCGTTTTGGAAATCAAATAAATAAATAAATAAATAAATAAATAAATAAATAAATAAATAAATAAATAAATAAATAAATCAATAAATCAATAAATAAATAAATAAATAAATAAATAAATAAATAAATTAAATAAATAAATAAATAAATAAATAAATAAATAAATAAATAAATAAATAAATAAATAAATAAATAAATAAATAAATGGCAGTTTTCGACTAACTAACTGACGTTGTCCAGCTTTGAATTGGAAGTAATTAAAAATTAATTCAATTCCAACAATAGAAAGTCCATACGCGTAAAAATGTCGCCTAGTGGAAACCTCCTTTAGGCTCGGGCAAGGGGTCATAAAATGAAAGCATTGTGTTATGCGATCGTGGGTTACTGCGGTTTACTGGGGTGCACTGGAGGCATATGCTGTTAGCGGGCTGCCTTTCAACACTGTAGTCCGAAGACGGTTAGACAGGGTTAGTACTTGGATGGGTAACCGCCTAGGACCCCGTTGTTGCGCTTAGGACTCCATGTGAGCACGGAGTAAACTTGCAGTTGGTCGCTCTTGTGCTTCGATGGTTTTTCGCCGGGTTCTCAGGTTTTCCTCCCTCGGTAAAATCAACACCTAGATCTTACCCATGATCCGTGGTATGGTATAGCGATTTCATGGGGCGCCTTTAATATGCCTTCGACTCGACCACGTTCATCTGCGCCATTCGCAATTCAGCCACAGGCTGCAAGTAGGAATGATTAGCTCCTATGATTTCGAAAACTGAAAATCTACCGATTGTTTCTGAAAATCTGCCGACCGCCTAAAAATCTGGGAACTGGTGGGAAAATTCTCTTGGAAAAAAATACCAAAAATTTTATGGCTTTTTTCCAACATTATAGGCAATGTTGAAGTGTCACTGAGGCCCAGTTCAAACGTCGAACTTCACATGAACCGATCCTAATTCCAACAATTAAGTTCATGTAAAGATCGACGTCTGAATCAGTCTGTTTCGACTGTTTTGATTAAGACCGATCCAACGATAAAGTTCGACATCGCTTGTCGGGAATTTCGACTTTGGATCGAGTTCGATTCAGCCGTCGAACTTCACATGAACTAAACGTACTGCATTTTGTCCCTCAAGTCCCTCGCGTGTCCCCGTTATCCCTTTTCATAATTACTATAATATATTTCCTTCCCATAATACCTGAAGAGAACAACATAGCAAGCTATAATATACAAGTATAATCGGCCAAGCTATTATACAAGTACAATGTTACCTAATGCGTTGATAGTCTAGTGGATAGCACAGTCCGTAAAGTGTCGAAGTGGCTGATATCGAAGTCGCCGCGTCCCCAGTTTTTCGTTTTGTCCTATGCACGTTCATGTGTTTTTATTTAGTCCGTTTTGGTTTTCTTCCGGCTTTATTCTTGTTATTATTTAGTAATTTTGTAAGGTCCTGAGCTTACCAAGGCAATGTTTTCGTGTAATTCGTGCCATTTCTAGGCTTTTCTGTTGCGTAAAACTGCAGCTCCTTTGCCCATTATTAACCCTATCCAGACTGGGCTTTTTTTTGTCTTCTGGGAATGGGGGGGGGGGGGGGGGGCGGAAAGTGCCCGCGGTCAATATCTCCTGAACCATTTGGTGTATTCCGACGAAACTTTTACAGGTGAATGGTATGCCTTGTTCAAGTATGTGTTACACTTATGTTGTCATGGCGACAAATTATGACGTCATTATGACGTCATTAATTGCAAAAACCCAGGATTTTTAGAATTTCCAAAAAAATTTTTCTTATTGTTTTGTTAACATAAAAAAGGTAGTATATCAAAAAAATAGTTTCTCTTTATTAAAAAGTGCTTACTTTTATTGTAACTATTATAAAAGCAATCATAATAAAAATTTTCGGCTGAAATTTAGTGTTGGTAGGTGTTCACGAATCCGTTGTAACTTTTTTTTGGCGTAATATTTTTTCACCAAATTTTCCACACATAAAGCCCATACATATTTAGGAAAAGTCATAAAATTTCAGAACCCTACCTGTACTGGTTTAGGAGATATTAACTTTTAAATTCAGCGCGGACACTTTCCGCCCCTAGTCTGGATAGGGTTAAGGACTACCGCTGATCATTACGTTTATCTTTTCAGAAACCACTTAATTAAGTTCGACGTTTGAATCAAGTTAGATTTAGGTCGACCTAAATAGTAAATAAGATCGGTTCATGTGAAGTTCGACGTTTGAACCGGGCCTGAGACGAAAAATCGACCACAAAGTTTTGCGAAAATTTAACTTTGACGAACTTTATTGAGATATAAATACCCCGTGTACAAAATTTAAACCGATATAAACAAATAGGTTTAAAGTTATAAACGTTTGAAATGCTGAAAATTGTGTCCGCCATTAAAATTTTCTTCACGGTGAATTTTGATACCTGAGAAGGGTTGCGACGTCATAGTCTCAACCCAAACTTGCGTGACTAAGGAAGAAACAACGAGAGCGCATATAATTTGACAACAAAAAAAGTCGAATTCATCATCATTTAGTTGTTCTTCTGGCTATGGATCGAAACGGAATCATCCGTTATATGTTTGGAGTATATGGTAGCCCATTTTGACGAATCTGGTTTCGGAATTTGCCAGGACGATGATTGTATTGCTTCGGCTGACGAGACTGATAATCGCGCAATACGAACAAGATATATATTGCCGAAGAAAAGTACAATACATTTTCAATATAGAAACATTTCAATTTTGACGTCGTGGTTTCTTCTTGAGAAAGACAGTATTTGTCGGCTAGAGACACTATCTTTATGTTGGTATGAATGTGTATCAAAATATGTATGTATATGTAATGTGGCTCTAGCTTGTATTTGATGCCGGATACATTTGATACTACTACATAGAAATTCAAAAGTTCGAGAGCAATTTCTCTCCTGTTGGAAATTATACAGCGACAGAAAAGAAAAAGAAAACTAGTTGGCCTCAGTATATAATTCTGTCAATTTGCAATGGCCTGTTGACGTGGCTCACAAAGCTGGCGCATATAAGTATAACTAAAGTATCAATAATGTGCTGAACTGCTTCAGCTTGTAGAATTGTTTTGGTTAAATTTCATAAGTTTTCTACCACTAAAATATTTAGATTAGTATTTACGCTTTGTTTGAGTTAGTTATGCTATTTATTTTGTAACATCTAACAACATTTTCTAAGTTTTAAAATACTAAATGAATTGTGTCGGATCTAGCCAGGAACGTAATAAAACCAGTTAGGGTAATGTAAGGCCGTGACCCGCAATCAGGCGTAGGCACGTGACACGAACACATGGTAGAGGTCATTTTGTTTTATTTTGTTTTGTTTTGTTTTGTTTTGTTTTGTTTTAAGTTTCATGTATTTTAAGGACTTACGAAGGACATAGTCAGGTACGTTACTATATAAGGGTCACTTTGCTAGTCCTAATTTAGTACCTTTAATATTCTTTTGTACTTTGTTTAGAAATCACGCTATTTTACAATCTTTGTCATGTGTTTTTTTGTTTGATTTGGATTCTTGGCTGTTGAGTGCCAGTCATTTCGATGTCGTCGGAATGACATTTATGGCGTGAGTTTTTGCTTCGTCTGGGGTAATCCTACATAGTTTCTGACTTCTTCGTGCAACTAAAGATTTGAAGTTGAACTTTGAAGATACGTCGCCGTGTTTATCCTTAACTCGGGAGTATATTTGGATATTTTATTCTTTGAAGATACGTCGCCGTGTTTATCTTTCTTAACCTTATCCAGACTGGGATTTTTTTTTTTTACTTCTGGGACTTGGGGGGGGGGGGGGGCGGAAAGTGCCCGCAGTCAATATCTCCTGAACCATTTGGTGTATTCCGACGAAACTTTTACAGGTGGATGGTATGCCTTGTTCAAGTATGTGTTACACTTATGTTGTCATGGCGACAAATTATGACGTCATTATGGCGTCATTAATTGCAAACATCCAGGATTTTTAGAATTTCCAAAAAAAATTTTTCTTATTGTTTTGTTAACATAAAAAAGGTAGTATATCAAAAAAATAGTTTCTCTTTATTAAAAAGTGCTTACTTTTATTGTAACTATTATAAAAGCAAGCATAATAAAAATTGTCGGCTGAAATTTAGTGTTGGTAGGTGTTCACGACTCCGCTGTAACATTTTTTTTGAGTAATATTTTTTCACCAAATTTTCCACATATAAAGCCCATACATATTTAGGAAAAGTCATAAAATTTCAGAACCATACCTGTAATGGTTTAGGAGATATTAACCTTTAAATTCAGCCCGGGCACTTTCCGCCCCCCCCCCCCCGCCCCAGTCTGGATAGGGTTAACTCGGGAGTATATTTGGATATTTTATTCTTTGAAGATACGTCGCCGTGTTTATCCTTAACTCGGGAGTATATTTGGATATTTTATTCTTTGAAGATACGTCGCCGTGTTTATCTTTCTTAACTCGGGAGTATATTTGGATATTTTATTCTTTGAAGATACGTCACCGTGTTTATCCTTAACTCGGGAGTATATTTCGACTTGTTTACGTTGTGAATCGCTTCAGTCAGAAGCGTCTACACTTATTTCGTTCGAGTATCGAAATACGCAACTACGCGAGTGAATCCAGTTTGTACAGAGCGTGTTGTTATTAACGTGTTAATATTCTGACCTGGGTGGGATGAATGAAAGAAGGGATTATCAAGGAAGATTAAATATGGACGCTGTCAGAGGAGAAAAGATGCCTCGGGCCAATTTCAACCAAACTGCCATAAGTAATGAGCAGCAACAACAATCAAGCTACCCGTCTTCTAACTTGGCACTGCATGCCCATGGGGGTTTCCCCACAATCCTGAATTGACCGATTACACCACAGAATGGGTCAAGAATGTGGAACCACCACAGAAAGCTATGTCAACCTACTCTACTGAAAGAGTCCAACTGATCCATGCTGGACATTTACAGCCAAGAAGAACACATTCTGCCCCTGCACAGAGTGTAAGATCAAGGTCAAGTAAGTCCGCTGAAGTTAAGAGCCGACTTGAATTACAACTGAAACACATGAAGGAGAAACAAAGATTGGACAAGGAGAGTAGAGAATTGGCATTGGAATTAAAAAGACAGGAAATTGAGAAACAACAGAAATTGGAAGAGCTTGAAGACAAGCGAAGACTACATAAATTGGAAGTCAAGGTGGCCGAAGCACGATTAGAGGAACAGTTTGCAGAATTGGGGTACTCAGACTCGGAATCGGAACCAGGTGAGGAGATCATCAATGATTTGGTCAATGGTCAAGATGCAAGTAAGAAATTAGCTGGAGGTATCGTCGATAGCAATGTACCTAACATATTGGAGAGGGATTCAACGAGACTTTATGTTCCTGAAATGCTACGTCAGCCAGAAAATACTGTTACTTCCCAACCTTTGCAGTCTCAGCGAATTGTGCCAGAGTATATACCTCAACGACAGTCTACATTGGGAACACAACCATTTTTACCTAACCGAAGAAGTCAAGGGCAGGTGAGACAAGAATACGAGGTCCAGAACCAGCTGCGACAAACCAGTGGGGATCAAGTGCCATGGAGATATCAACAGCATCACACAGGTCAAGAGCGTTTCCTACAGGAGCCTCAAGGTAATCCAGGGCAACAACAGCATTCTACATTTGGCATCCAGTCAAAAGGAAATGAACAATGCTGGCAACCTGAAAACTATCACCAGACTGTTGCAGTACATCAGGAGCCTCGAACAACTCCACAGGAGCCTCGAACAACTCCACAAGAGCCTCGAGCACCTTCGCAGGAGATCCTCGAGCAACAGGAACGAGCACTGAAAATTATGGCAACCACCATTGGGACGACAATAAGTAAAGGGTTTGAGATGCCTAAAAGGGAGTACATGAGTTTCGATGGGAATCCACTTGAATATCCAAGCTTCATAGAGAACTTCAAAACAAACGTGGAGGACATTGAATCCAACTCAAATGCCAGACGTAGTTTTCTCATCCAACTTTGTACTGGTAAAGCGAAGGACACCATTAGTGGAACAGTCATGCTGCCTCCGGAAGAGGGTTACAAGGCAAGATCAATTCTTCGTGAAATGTTTGGCCAAACCCACATTGTTGCAGCATCGCATGTTGACAAGGTAACAAAGGGTGGAGTAATACGGGATAACGAGAGTGATAAATTAATGCAACTTGCACAAGACATGGAGAACTGTGGTATGAACTTAAATAAGCTCGGTTACCAAGCAGATATAAATTCTAGAAGTAATATCAGTATGGTAGTGCTGCGTCTCCCAAGGTACCTACGGTCAGAGTGGGCAAAGGAAGCACAGAGCTCACGAGAGCTAGGTAAAGAGCCAGATTTTGCTCAGTTGACGAAGTTCGTCGTAAAGAAAGCGAAGCTAGCAAATACAGAATATGGCCGTCTTGTCAACACAAGACCTGAAGGTGACAGAGATAAGGCTACCACAAGACCAAGATTCAATGGTCCTCGCAAAGTATCGACATTTGCATCTCAATCTACTGCTGAAAATGAAACCAATTGGAGAGCTAACTCGGGAAACAAGATCCCTCCAGCCAAGCCTCCCATAAATTCAAAGTGTTACTTTTGTGATAAACAAGGCCACACGCTCGAGAGGTGTTTCAAGTTTCAAGAAGAATCTTACCGTGAACGTAAGGCATTTATCAGTAAACAAGGGCTTTGTAACCTGTGTCTTTCAAGGGGACATTTTGTTAACAAGTGTAAAAGCAATCACAAATGTTTCTTCCCTGGATGTGGAAGACGTCATCACCCGATGCTGCATCCTACGGAATTACTTGATACAGACCGGTCGCAAGTAGACCATTCGAAGAAAGATGGGAACCAAGATGTGCCGATCCAGAAACAAGATGCTCATTCCGGTCACTGTGGAACGACTGAGACTCATACAAAGAAACAAGTCTGCTTACGAGTCATACCTGTTAGAGTGTCTGGAAAGGAGAATGGTCGCGAGGAAATTACGTATGCCATCAGAGACGAAGGGTCCAATACCACTTTGGTTAAAAAAAGCCTGGTCGAAAAATTGGGACTGAAGGGTGATCCTGTGAACTTTCGACTTACTACCATGAATAAAGTACCTCAAGAATCGGGTAGAGCTCACTTCCTCCACGTGCAAAGTTTGGGACAGAAGGACTGTTTGGAAATTCCAAAGGCACTGTCTGTCAATGAGCTTTCAATCGCCAGGAGCTGCATCTCAACCACAGAAAGTATTAGAAAGTGGCGTCATCTCGAAGGTATAACGATTCCAGAGCTCGAGAATCCAGAGGTAACCATCCTGATAGGAACAAATATTCCTGAAGCCCATTGGAAACTAGAAGAACGTCGTTGGTCACCGGAAGGAACCTTATGCTATAAGAACCCCATTAGGATGGTCTGTTGCAGGACCTATGGGACCGACGACTGAAGGTAACGTCAGCTCGTTCTTCGCTCGCTGTGAAGACAAATTCCTTGACCAGACTGTAGAGAAAATGTTCCAGATGGATTTTAGTGAATCCACGTCTTGCCAAGGCCCAAGTATGTCCCTGGAGGATAAGAAAGCACAATCTATCATGGAGACATCCCTTCAAGTTGTCAATGGTCATTACCAACTCGATTTGCCATTTCGTGAAAGCCCGAGGTTTCCTGATAATAGGTGTCTAGCTGAAAGAAGGCTCAACTCCCTCAAGACGCGCTTCAAGAAGGATCCAGACCTCTTCCAGAAGTACAAAAGAGGTATCCACAATTACATAGATAAAGGCTATGCATCCAAGATCCTAGAAGATGTGTCTGTTGATGATCAGACAGGGAAGAGAAATATTTGGTACCTACCCCATCATCCCGTGGTCCATCTGCAGGAACCTCAAAAGCCGCGAATCGTATTTGACTGCGCTGCAAAGTGTGAAGATATATCCCTCAACAGTCAGCTGTTACAAGGTCCAGATATGACAAACACGCTTGTTGGTGTCTTATCGAGATTTCGCCAAGAATCCACAGCATTCATGGCGGACATCGAAGCAATGTTCTGTCAAGTTAGAGTTTCACCAGCGCATCGTGACTTTCTTCGATTTCTTTGGTGGAAGGACGACAACTATGATCAACAGGCGGAGGAGTATCAGATGTTGGTTCATCTCTTCGGGGCGACATCATCGCCGAGCTGTGCTAGCTTCTGTTTGCGAAGGGTCGCCGAGGAATTCGAGGATGAATTCGACCCAGGAACAATTGAGACAGTCCGTAGGAACTTCTATTTGGCGATTGTCTCAAATCTGTGGCGGAGACGGAGGAAGCCATTCGAATGGCCAAGGAATTGCGACAACTCCTGGCGAAGAGATCATTTCGTCTGACGAAATTCGTGAGCAACGATTCAGAAGTCCTAGCGACCATCCCAGAAGGTGAACGCGCACCATCCGTCGTTAACCTAGATTTCGATGAACTCCCAGTAGAAAGGGCCCTAGGCGTGCAGTGGAATGTGCAAGACGACGCATTTAATTCCCGGATAATCAGTCGAAAGAAAGCTCCAACGCGTCGAGGGATTCTCTCAGATATCAGCTCCATGTACGACCCATTAGGGTTCGCTTCGCCTTTTATTCTACCAGCTAAACGTTTGCTGCAGCAGCTGTGCAAGGATAAGGTTGGGTGGGACGACGAGATTCCTTCGGGCATATTGGCGACGTGGGAGCGTTGGCTGGGTGACCTACCTCGATTGCAGAGAATTACAGTGCCGAGATGTTTCAAATCCTCCCAAATGGGTCGTCCAAAGAGCGTTCAGTTACATCACTTTTCTGACGCGTCTTCGGAAGGATATGGTGCCGTCTCCTATTTACGTTTTGTGGACGATCGCAGCGAAGTTCACTGCACTTTGGTCATTGGCAAGTCGAGAGTCGCACCAAAGAAACCGACAACAATTCCGAGATTGGAATTAACAGCAGCTACAGTGGCTGCGAAACAACATCGCCAGATTTGTGACGAACTGGATTTGAAATTCGACTCTGTAACCTTCTGGACAGATTCCACCTGCGTTTTGCAATATATCATCAATGAAGCCGCTCGGTTTAAGACCTTCGTTGCTAATAGAATAGCCGTCATCCATGACATTTCGAAGCCATCTCAATGGAGATACGTCCCATCCAAATCCAATCCGGCAGACTACGCATCTAGAGGCTTGTCACCGGACGATGAGTTTGAGATAGACCGATGGGTTAACGGACCGCATTTCCTTCGTCAAAATTAAACGCGTTGGCCAGCACGTCCAGAGGGAGTAAATGTTATGCCAGACGAAAATCTTAAATGGAAAAAGGTCGTCGAGGTCCACGAAACACGAGCAGAAGCAGTTAAACCTCTCGACACCTTTATTCAGCATTATTCCTCGTGGTACCGACTTCAAAAGGGCGTCGCTTGGCTTGTTCGTTTCATCGATTATCTCCGTCGTGAAATTGGGATTTCTAAGAACGGAACGACCCAGGCTCCAGGTGTCTTTGTACGTGATGGTGTTACTGGGGCCGGAGTAGGACCTCTAACAGTAAAAGAGCTACAAGGTGCCAAGACGAAACTAATCCGATACGTTCAAAACGAATGCTTTCCTGAAGAAGTTGCGCGTTTGAGATTAAAGAACGTTGGTACTTCCCTGTCCAAACGAGGCGTGAAGAAATCGAGCAAATTATCAGCACTGTACCCTTTCATGGGAAGTGATGGTGTATTGAGAGTTGGCGGCCGTCTAGAAAGAGCATCGATAAGCTTCGACGCCAAACATCCCATGATCATCCCGAGCAAACATCACATAGTCGATCTCATAATCATACACTACCATGAACGAGAGGGTCACTCGGGTACTCGAGCAGTTCTCACCTTCATTCAACGAGAATTTTGGATTCTTCGAGGCCGCTCCAGAATTCAGTGGATGATCAAGAAGTGTTTTAGCTGCCGTAAGAGACAGGCGTCACCTTGTGAACAGATTATGGCTCCACTTCCTGCACCGCGCGTCACTGCCTTTGAATGTCCATTCACTTCTACCAGTGTTGACTATTTTGGTCCTTTAATGGTTAAAAGAGGACGGAGCCAAGTCAAGAGATATGGATGTATATTTACCTGCTTGGCAATGAGAGCTGTCCATATCGAGGTCGCACACACTCTGGACGCCGAATCGTTCCTGTGTGCCTTCAGTCGTTTTACTGCCCGACAAGGATTGCCTAAAGACGTCTCCAGCGACAACGGTACGAACTTCACAGCCGCTAACGAGATCCTGAAGGAAGAGTTTAAGAAAATCCAAGCCAGTGATGCCCAGTCGAAGATTCACGACCGCTTGAGACTGAGAGAGATAACATGGCATTTTAATCCTCCTCTCGCCATGCAGTCATGTCGGCGGAGTTTGGGAACGTATGATTCGTTCTATCCGCAAGATTCTGGGTTCGTTGATGCACGAACAATCGGTTGACGACGAGGCACTTCTCACTTTCCTCGTAGAAGTGGAGAGAATTTTGAATGACCGGCCTTTACTTCGTGGAGAAAGCCAGGTAGATGATTTGGATCCGTTGACGCCAAGCAAGCTACTTCTGTTGAAGTCTAACTCATGTTTACCTCCGGGTGTATTCATCAACACAGACCGCTACAGTAAACGTTGGAGACAAGCTCAGCTTTTGGCCAACACCTTTTGGAAACGTTGGATTGGTGAATATCTACCTACCTTACAGGAACGTCAGAAGTGGCAGAAACCCCAAAGGAACTTAAAAAAGGGAGATCTTGTGTTGCTGGTGGACAACAGATGTTCACGAGGAGAATGGCCTATGGCAATTATCGTTGATGATTTCCCGGATGATCACGGAGTCGTGCGCCAAGTAATGGTTAGAACCAGAACAAACAGTCTGAGGAGAGACGTGCGAAAATTGTGCTTGCTGGAAGAAGCAACATAGAGTAACAGATCGAACTTACGAACGTTGTTTGATTGATTGATTGATTGTTTGTTTGTTTGTTTGTTTGTTTGTTTATTATTATTAGTTGTCTAGACCCTATTTTGTATCGAGTAGTCCACTACGATAGGGGCCAGTATGTAGGATCCAGCCAGGAACGTAATAAAACCAGTTAGGGTAATGTCAGGCCGTGACCCGCAATCAGGCGTAGGCACGTGACACGAACACATGGTAGAGGCCATTTTGTTTTGTTTTGTTTTGTTTTGTTTTGTTTTGTTTTGTTTTGTTTTGTTTTGTTTTGTTTTGTTTTGTTTTGTTTTGTTTTGTTTTGTTTTGTTTTGTTTTGTTTTGTTTTGTTTTGTTTTGTTTTGTTTTGTTTTGTTTTGTTTTGTTTTGTTTTGTTTTGTTTTGTTTTGTTTTGTTTTGTTTTGTTTTGTTTTGTTTTGTTTTAAGTTTCATGTATTTTAAGGAGTTACGAAGGACATAGACAGGTACGTTACTATATAAGGGTCACTTTGCTAGTCCTAATTTAGTACCTTTAATATTCTTTTGTACTTTGTTTAGAAACCACGCTATTTTACAATCTTTGTCATGTGTTTTTTTGTTTGATTTGGATTCTTGGCTCGGAGTGCCGGTCATTTCGATGTCGCCGGAATGACATTTATGGCGTGAGTTTTTGCTTCGTCTGGGGTAATCCTACAAATTGCTAGTATATACATGTATTTTATATACAAATACAATACATTAAATTCAACCTTCCTTGTCGTTTGCTTTACTTACATGATATACTTTATAATCTTAAATAAAAGTATAGTGGAACTATGATTAGCATGGTATGGTATAAGAACAGGGGACAAGAAATATTCGCTTATTTTCCAACGGTTCACTTCCTTGGAGCTCGAGACTGCTCTTCTTCTGCCTCCAAAGTTTTGTTAGTCTTTCAAATAATAGGCATATTACGCTGAAAAACTCTTGTTTGTAGTAAAGTCGCTCTAAAAATCTTCATGGAAAATTGATTGAAACAAACTATGAATCATCTGGTTTAAATTGCGTGTCGGCGCGTTATGTTCCGGACAAACGGACCTGGCTTATATGCTGCGCAATCTTATCCTGCAGAATAATCTCATTCATTACTAGAATCCTTGGACTCTTATGCAAGGATATTTCATTATTCCTGCTTTAATATCACATTGATTGCTGCAATCTTGTACAACAAAGCGTGATGATGGCATGACGGAATGATTTTATTTTAATGAGCGATTCTTCCAAGCTACGCTTGTTTACTATTTTGTTGGGTTGAGACTATGACGTCACAGACATTCTAGACCCAGTCTCAAATAAACACGTCCATTTTAATGGCGGCCGCGAATTTGCGTATTTCTTTCGTCAATATCTGCTTTACCTTTCCGAATATCAGCATGAAACTTCGTTTGGTAAGTCTTCGATACATGCACTTTAGGCTCATAGAGAAAAAATAGGGGTAAAAATTTCGTCTCAGTGACACTTTAAGAATTCGTCTATTCTTTTCTTCGGAAAAAAACAATTTCGTCATGTGTGCCAAGCCCCCAAGGATGCCACACCTCAAACACGGGCTTGATCTTCATGTTTTGTTATAATATAATTTGAAGATTATAGGATTTGATGATTATTTTGTTTCCTCAGGATCACAGGTATTCCCACCAATATAATTGAGTTCCCTTGTCTTCTCAGTATGAATAAATTTTCCACATCAGTTCAGTTTTATTACTAACATTTTGGTCATAACTTAACGGACCTTGTGCTGGTGCTGAAAAGATCCGACGAGAACTAAGTTCAAAATAAACTGTATAGTGCCACGTCATGTCAATGACGGATCCATAGCCATGGAACCTAAAGAACCGGTGTCGGAACTGTAACCACGACGTGTTTATTATGTGGTCTGGAATCTCTTAAGGGAGACAGAAACCTTGATTGTACCGTCGAAAATAAGAAAATTAAGAAATGCAGAAGATAACTTAACGAGCTAATAACACGTGGTTAAATTTTCCATTGCTTCTGCGCAACCTCATACTCTAGCGCGAAAGAATTACCGCCTTTTCCACAACCTCATACTCAGGCGCAAAAACGAAAGTTACTGGTTTTTGCGCAACCTCATACTCAACCTTATACTCAAAAAAGTTACTGCCATTTGAGAACATTTGAAAATACAATCTCAAGACTAGGCTCGATCTCACCCGGATCTCTTCCCCAATACTTATCTATCCAAAAATTACTGCTGGACTAGTGAGAGTATCATTTTCAATTTGCACCAATAACAAACGTGCCTGCATATTTTCATCAGGATTATATTATTGTCAATATTGCATGAATACATGTCAGTTCAAAATGGCGATCAATAGAGTGCATCGAATTTTAGAAACAGTTAAGGTCAATTGTCTAAAAGATTTACAACGGTAAGCTCAAGAGAAATTGGTCAAGGTAAAAAACAAAAGACGTTCTCGTCGTTCAGCTTACAGGGTCGGGAAAGTCACTTACATTTCAGTCAGCTTCTATGGTTTTTGATATGAAATTTAAGAACGCGTAAATTGCTGGGGCACGGCTGGCGCACAAAATAAGTTTTAATTGTTTTGTGTGCGTTCATATTGGTGTTCATACACAAGTTTTCAAGTCTCTGCAATCTGCATGGCACTTAACGTCTATGATTGTTTTGTATTTTGTATTTTCATCAACCTCGTTCCCAATGCCTTTTTGAAATTGGCCAGTGGAGCGGGAAAAGGATCTGGCATGGGCTGGTGGACTCTGCATTTTTAATGGTTGATTGCTTTTGTTAAAAATACCCCGTGAAACATAATTATGCATAATTTTGTGCCATTTATAATCACATAGCTTCAACGGGACCGCCATCGAGACCAATAGGACCGCTGTTACAATGAACTTCCCCCACAAGACTGCCATTACTTAGAATGATTTTGCATAGTAAACTAAATTGCTAATTTATTACACCCAGTATTTCTGGGTGCTGTGAACAACCGAAAACGGTCCTGGGAACGAGGTTGTATTTTCGTATATATTTATATTCTTCACAATAATTATACATTTTAACATTATTGGTTAAATTTTGTAAGATTTTAGCGTCACCTTGACTCGACCTTGACCTCATGCTGAATTAAGTCATTAGGAGAGTGTTTGCTAGGATACAAACATAAGTTGCTGGGGCACGTGCCCCAGTGTGCCCAAGCGTGGCTACCCAACTGCAATAAACTAATTCATGCAATACGTCACAGACACGTTCTAAATCTCAAGCGTCCAGCCATCTCTTCCAGGGGAGGTAAATATACCGGAGGCCGGTTGACGACTGGAAGTCGAATAATTCTGGATTCGAGTAATACTGTAATTGTCCATTTCTCAAAACAGTTGAATGGTGACGGGTTAAGAACGCTAGGGTACTTGGAATCGTTTGGAGATTTCATTCTTGGCAGCGCAAGCACAATGAAACTGTCCCTCCAAACGATCCCAAGAACGCCTGCGCTAAATGCTATTTACCAGTCTTCAACTCCTTTGGGAAATGGCCAATTGTTTTCGCAGGTCTATACCTACCTTCTATTTTTGGCAGCTTCCATCTGAGTCTTGCGATGTACCTGTTATCATTCTTAAGGAAGTCTACGCTCACTTCGTCTTTCTTGAGTGGAGAATACCCATCAGGCCTGCCATTATAAGGACAATCTTTAAAAAACAAACAAAAAAAAAGAGTCAACGCAAACTAAAACTCAGGTATTCTCCTGTTCCCACAAAGACAGCCATGTCTCGGTGAAGCTAGCGAAATCAACATTCGCTCGCAAAACAGAGTGGCGTATTTCATCGATTTTTGGCACTAAGGACATTGTATTCGATAAAATAAATCCTGGTACAAATTCGGGTCGAGTGTTGATAGAAGTTGGCTCTTCGGTTTGGTTGTCCATGGCATCTGTCGCTCGTTTGTTGAGATCGTTAATGTTGTTGTTATCACATAGAATGTAAATCTGATTCGGATTTCTTACGATTTGATAAGGTTGTAAATTGTTAAATATCGAAGATGAATGGTTTTCATATTACTCGCTCGCTCGTGCTCCACCTTTGGATGGTTGGTGGGTAAGAATCAATTTCGTCTAAAACAACTGATACAGTTCCAGACAAGAGGAAACCGAACCCTTGATCTAAGTTTGACCAACTTGGAGAAATATTACCAACCTCCCGTGAAACTACCACCTTTTGGCCTCTCAGACCATTTCACTGTCCTCGTGGAACCGAAGTTACGGAGTGATAACCAACCAAACAAGAGAGTAAGGAAATCGAGAGATTTACGACCCAGTCGAAGGGCTGCTATGAGTGCATTCATCAAATAATTTGACTGGTCCATTCTAAAACAGTATCACTCTTGTGAAGAAAAGTTGGTTTGCTTTGAATCAGCCATCCGCACAGGAATGGACATCCTCCTTCCAGTGAAGACCACCAAGCTGTGCAACAATAAGCCACCATGGATGAATCATCATTTGAAATCTTTGATCCATCAACGACAATTAGCCCTTACCACTGGAGATATGCATAAATTCAAACACCTGCGAAATGCTGTCGACCGTGAACGGAAGAAATGCCGCGCGAATTTTTACGAGTCAAAAGTGAAGCAACTTAAATCATCTCATCCCAAACAGTGGTGGAATTCAATTAAAGCCTTGTGTGGTATGAATCCAGTCTGTCGTGCAAGTGTCTTTAGGCATCTGGTAATTCCAAGTGGTGAATCCCAACTCTCAATCCCAGTCTTTACCTGATATATCTGGCAAATATAATAAATCAAACTTTTCTATCACCAATGGACAGATTCCAACCATTATGTACAACCACCACTTCCCCGCTTATGACCACATGTAATTCCGAAGCCATGTTATCCACTCTCTTCATCACAGAATCTCAAGTTTTCACGAAATTAGCCAGCATCAAGTCATCGAAAGCACCTGGACCCGACTCTATTCTTGGGTGACTCTTGAAAGAAAATGCCAGTGTCCTTGCCGAACCGGTCTCTGAAATTCTTAACTCTTCGTATCGTGAAAACAGACTGCCTTCGTCATGGAAGATGGCTGATGTATCCCCCCTCCCGAAGCAGATGCTGGATATCAGTAAACATCTAAGACCAACCTCATTGACACCAGTCATCTCCAAATTGGCCGAAGAATTTGTGGTTGACCGTTTTATCAAACCCGTAATCCTTCAAATAGTCGATCCTCGCCAGTATGGGGTGGTACCCAAGTCATCGACCACTCAAACCCTTATTAGTTTGGTTCACAATCTTGCAAAAGCAACCGATGGCAGTGGTGCCCTCGTCAGAGTTGTTTTGTTTGACTACAAGAAGGCGTTCGATTTTATCGATCACAATATTCTTGTTGCAAAACTTCACACTCTTGATATTCCACCTGAAATCATAATCTGGGTTTCAGACTTCCTGACCAATCGCCAGCAAAGTGGCAAGTTAGCTTCAGATTGCTATTCCGAATGGGCTGCCGTTCCAGCAGGAGTACCGCAAGGAACCAAACTCGGTCCCTGGCTATATATCGTAATGATTAACGAACTTAATGCCAGTGGAGTCGATCTTTGGAAATTTGTAGACGATACCACCATTGCAGAAGAAGTTCCCAAAGGAGTCACAAGCAAGATTCAGCTAGCGACCAATGAGATACAGGATCAGTCAACCGACCTTAAATTCACCCTGAATGAAGATAAATGCAAAGAAATGCGTGTGTGCTTCGCTAAGTTTGGAAGACCTGACATTTCACCCGTGGTAGTAAACAACAAAGAAATTGAACTATCTTCTTCTGCCAAAATCCTGGACCTAACTATTCGAAGTGACCTCAAGTGGAATGACCACGTGGAATCAGTTTTGAAGAAATCGTCAAAACGCCTGTAGTTTCTACGGCAACTGAAACGTGCAAGACTTTCGGTGGAGGAAATGGTTCTCTTCTATTGTACTTGTGTCCGTCCAATTTTGGAATATGCCTCTCCTGTCTTTCATTACAGTTTGCCATGTTATCTGAGTGACGACATCGAGAGGATCCAACGACGCGCACTTAAGATCGTTCATCCGGACCTATACTACCACGAAGCTCTGGCTAAGTCTGGGCCGGCTATATAACCTTAATGCGAGACGGGAGACATAGTGTGAAAAAACCTTTAATGATATTCTCAAAGATCCGAACCATAAACTTCACGCGTTGCTACCACCTATTAAAGGATGAGTGTTCACCTAATGCTTTGCGCGCTCACAATGCAATGAGATCAGTGAATGAGAGTGCACGCGATCACTTTGGTCATGTACGCTCGCGGCCATTTTTCGGGCCACGAAATTCAACAAGTGAAGCAATCCCTCGATATTTGAGCAATACTTGCAGTAAATTACTCAAATTATGTTTTTCGTGAGAGCAAAGATGATGTAGTAAGTAGTTATTGTCATATTTTTAATAATATTTGATTACACTCAGAAGGCCGTGGAGTTGTATTTCGAGACAAGTATTCGTCGATCGGCGTTTCTTACAAAACCAAACGAAGGCCAGACAAGAGATCATAACTAAATTAGATGCTACTATAATAGCTAGACTCAAAGTTTTGTCATTTCAATAAGATTGCTGTTAGTTGTTTACAAGTGTTTACCTGTTGGATTGCATCTCCGATTAGGATTTGTTTTGATTAGGCGCTCTTGTCCTCATATTAAGTTTCTCATTGTTTGGTTCTCAGCCGATGATATTATAAGCTTCCGAAAGTATATAAACACTTCTGTATGCTGTATACACGCTCCACGTTTCTGACGTATTTCTGCATGTCTGTCTGCTCATAGAATATAGGGAATAAAAGATTAAAAGGATCTTATAGGCTTTGCTAGGAAACTACGTGTCGAAGAGAAATATATTACTTTTGACGCTCCGCGTGAAATTAACTGACAATGATTTGTCTTTGTCTGAGAACTCAAAAATATTTGGATGGTCTTCACTCTTGTGTTACTGTAGCCTATTCGAAGGGAAAGGAGCCTACAACTACAAACAAAACACTGCGATAAATTGCAGTATTGCATTTGAAAATTAAACGCCAGAGAACAAGAGCGCCGAATCAAAACAAATCCTAATCGGAGATGCAATCCAACAGGTAAACACTTGTAAACAACTAACAGCAGTACGAATTATGCGTCTTATTGAAATGACAAAACTTTGAGTCTAACTAGCTCTTATTAATGGCATCTAATTTAGTGTCTACGTTTAGTTATGATGTCTTGTTTGGCCTTCGTTTGGTTTTGTAAGAAACGCCGATTGACGAATACTTGTCTCGAAATACAACTCCACGACCCTGTGAGTGTAATCAAATATTATCAAATATATGACAATAACTACTTACTAAATCATCTTTGCTCTCACAAAAAACATAAATTGAGTAATTTCTTGCAAGGATTGCTCAGATATCGAGGGATTGCTTCACTTGTTGAATTTCGTGGCCCGAAAAATGGCCGCGAAGGTGCACTGTGAGCGCGCAAAGCATTAGGTGGACACTCATCCTTTAACACTGAAAGCCAATATTATCTAAGGAATAAACGTTTTTTTAGCTTGCCTAAGTGGAAAACGAACCGTTTTAAAAACCCTTTTATTATCGCTAGTGCAAGTCGATACTAATTTTAATTCTTATCTTGATATTTGAATATTTTATATTCAATTATTTTTGTATATTTGTATATTTGTACACTTGTAATCTTAGGCTAGTTGTTACCATAATATTTACCAATTGACCATCATTTTGTAAACTTAAATAATCCATTGTAATTCAGCTGTCGCTGCAAGTTTGGATTCAATAAACGCATTTACTATTTATTATTATTATTATATTATTATGCATCACGATTCAGCATACGTTATGCCTATAGTCCCAGCTCATTTCACGGGCTTATTTGGCCCTGATTTGAAATGTTTTCAACTTTTAAGTCGAAAACATATTCGTCTCCACTGAAAGTCCGACAATTGTACTTAGCAAGAGCAATTAAAAATAATTTTCAATTACAAATTACTGAATACTCTTCTGTTCTGCAATATTTATTTGAACAACGGGATGGTACATGTTTGACTCTCCAAATACCCAACAAAGTGCTGCTTAAATGGCGGGAATTGAAAGATACGCTGGCGAATGTAACGTACCTGGAACTTCTTCACTTCAGTGGAGAAAATTTTCATTTTATTGTCACACCAGTTTTTGGATTAACCGCTGATGAAGCACCAGGGGCCCTTGCTTATGAAAATAACCGCAGATCTTAGCCGTGGGCTTAAATGTCTCAAATTTCTAGCGATGGCGGGCTGGCCCGGTTAACCGGTCCATGTAATCGCCCCCTAATAATAATGCAAAAGATGTTACTTTGTCATTTTAAGCGTTCTTTCAAATAAAACAAACTTAATTTTCGCTTCATGGGCATTTTAAAACTGAAACTTCAAAGTGGCTTATACAGTAGACATCGTTCTCAATTGATAAACAAGCCGCTAATAAACTAAAGCTTACCGTCATCTGTTGACGACCTTCTATACCTGCGATTATAACGTAATTCATTACTATTTTCCTGAAAAAAATAAAAATAAAAATGTGTTGATTAATAAAATTACTATTAAATAAGTTAAACGTGGCTTGGAGTAATAGATATATAAGTTTTTGAAACCGAGACCTCTTTTGATCATTACCCAGTTTTAGCAGTCAGAGTATACTTAGTTCAAACATGAGGGCTTATAACTTATTGGATTCATCTAAGCCCGACATGGCAAAATATTTAAGTCGAGAATCCAACATTAAAATTCGAGAGCAATATTAAATTTCTATATCGGGCGAAGATGAACCCAACAGGTGTTTTATTATATGTCCTGTCCAAAGGTTGCAGCCTAATATGCAGTTGTCCTACATCACAAAATATTTGGCTGGCACGTGACGCTAATGTAGACATTTGATTGGACCATTCTTTGCGAGGGTATAATAATAATAATAGATATGTTTAAAAAGATAACAAACCTTCCTGCTAACGACCAGGTTAGCTCACGAGACCTAAGCCGCTGTACATGATGCAACAAGTTGTGGAACCTGTGTCGCCACGCTATTGCGAGACAGGTTTCAAGCAGATTGCATCGTGTAACACCCACTCCTGTATCAATCTTTCCACAAACGTTCATGAAAATCTGTTAAGTATTTCGTGAGATATCCCTGGCGACAGACAAACAAACAAACAAACAAACAAACAAACAAACAAACAAACAAACAAACAAACAAACAAACAAACAAACAAACAAACAAACAAACAAACAAACAAACAAACAAACAAACAAACAAACAAACAAACAAACAAACAAACAAACAAACAAACAAACAAACGGAACGGAACGGAACGGAACGGAACGGAACGGAACGGAACGGAACCGAACGAACGAACGAACGAACGAACGAACGAACGAACGAACGGACGGACGGACGGACGGACGGACGGACGGACGGACGGACGGACGGACGGACGGACGGACGGACGGACGGACAGACAGACAGACAGACAGACAGACAGACAAGATCGCCTTCCTCTGCACAGCATATCTCGGCCACCAGGTTACTTATAATGATCGCTTTATTACTCGGAATATCTGTAGTAGACTGAGTCCAGATTTCGGCTGCGTTTCTGTGTTTTTCATAGTGTGTTTTCACATTTATTTATTTTTTGGGCGTCGCGAACATGCATTTTTGCACAATTTGCTTCCGCTATACTATTCATGTTTTCGGTAATAGTTAAACAATTTTACTTCGAATCTATAAACAAACCATATTACCCATATTAGACTACGGTTGTATTGTGTGGCACGATTTCTAACAATTTTTAAAATACTACATAATTTGGACTGCCCTGATCAGTTAAGAGATATTTTTAAATTACGGCTTAACACGCATGAGTGGGACGTGCGAGACAAAACGTTATTAAATCTCCCAAAGGTAAAAAGTGCAATAGGGCAAACCATGTTCAAGTATGCAGCAGCAAAGGATTGGAAAACTTTGCCTTCGGAATTCAGAGAACTTACATCTATCTCTTTTAAACGTAAAATTATTGTGTCAGAAAAATGATATCTACTGCCATCAGGACAACCCACTCTCCTCCGCAGAGGCTTTTTTTAGTATTCCGTAATGTCCGTAACGAGAGTTTTGATTAGTAATATGAGCATTTTCACTCATTCTTATTTAATATTTCGTAATGTCCGTAACGAGAGTTCTCGAGAGCCATTTTGATTAGTAATAAGAATGAGTGAAAATGTCATGTTACTAATCAAAATAGCTCTCGAGAACTCTCGTTACGGACATTAAGAAATATTAAATAAGAATGAGTGAAAATGCTCATATTACTAATCAAAACTCTCGTTACGGACATTACGGAATACTAAAAAAAGCCTCTGCGGAGGAGAGTGAGGACAACCTATTAGATTTTTTGCTGTAGAAATAAGGAATGGACGAATCCTGACTTACTGAACTTTAAGTTTTTAAGTAACTTAGTTGTGATTCAAGTATAGCCGATTGTAAATTACCTCAATGAGTGAGATTTACAATTGTTTGTTTTGAAAAAATTCATTAATAAAGTTTCCATTATTATTATTATTATTATTATTATTATTATTATTATTATTATTATTATTATTATTATTATTATTATTATTATTATTATTATTATTATTATTATTATTATTATTATTATTATTATTGTATCAATTTCACATTAATCATGTCATCAACGGCATTATAGTTCCTGAGATTCAGTGTCAATAAGACTCCTGAAATTTCAAGAACTTTACTGAGGATCCTAGCCGAGTGGATGATAGCGGTTTTCTGCAATTCCCATATTCTCGTGTTAATTCCGACGTCCTCCATTCTCTTGCAAATGTTTTTTGGTGTTGTATCCGATAATCAATGTCCGATAATCACTGGAATGATCGTCACTCTCATATCCCATAGTTTTCTCAATTCTCTAGCAAGATCTTGGTATTTTTCTAACTTTTCTACTTCCTTCGTGTTTACCCTTGTGTCGTAAGAAACTGCGATATCTATAATTTGGCATGCTTTCTTCACTTTATCGATGATATAATCATATCTGGACGTCTGGCTTAAATGACAGGATGCGTTTGCACATTAAAATCCCACAGTATCTTACATTCCGCTATCTTTTTTGCACATGTCCCAATGTATTCTTTTCCCTACCTAATCATGTCTCCTCTTGTATTCCTTCTGCTCCATTTTACTGCATTCAATTAACAAGTGATTTACTGTCTCATCTACCCTGCCACACATTCTGCTCTTGCTTTCTTCCTGTGTTCTATCAATTATCGCTTTAATCACATTCGTTCTTATTGCTTGTTCCTGTGCTGGCATAATTAACGATTCTGTCTCCCTCTTAATCTCTGTACCACTCAACCATAGCCATCATCGGGCAGCTTTATTCCATCCGACTTTACCAACTTTCCTCTCTTCCATACTATCGTTGCACATTTGTCAATGCCAAATTCCATTCGTATATCCTGACTAAATTCTCGTACGGTCTATATCATTGAGTCTAATTATTATTATTATTATTATTATTATTATTATTATTATTATTATTATTATGATTATGATTATGATTATGATTATAATTATAATTATTATTATTATTATTATAATTATAATTATAATTATAATTATTATTATTATTATTATTATTATTATTATTATTATTATAATTATAATTATAATTATAATTATTATTATTATTATTATTATTATTATTATTATTATTATTATTAATAATAATAATAATAAAAAATAGTCGTGTGACTCAATGAGACCGTGAGCCATGTTGTAAGTTCTTTACTCCCGTTCGCTTTTGGAGTTGGACAAAAGGTGAACAGTTTTGCCTTTTGATGAACGTGTTCTTGCACGTTCTTGGCAGATTTCGAAAGCGATTGACTGTAGTTTAACAGCTATGCAGTGATCACGTGTGGCTGGAAACCGTCCAGATCGTAAATATGTTAGCCAGTGTGAAGTATGCACTACATTCAGCATTCTATTCAGGCTTCGATGTTGTGATTGTTGCAATAACACTTCAATCAGTGGCTTTTACCCAAACAATTCCGCATTTTTCCAGTAGCCCGAGTGAACCCCAGGCGTCCTGTATATTTCATAAACAATGTAATAATATACATCAAAAAATTATCAACTTTAACGCTAAAAGTTGTGTAAATTTCATGCAATAAACTGCTAAACAGGTAATTTAATTGTTTTTCATCCGGTGAGTGAAGCAAGTAAGAAAAGAAGGCTCTTTAATAGGTTATGACTTTTCACTAAACTAAGCATTCATTTGAAAATTTTAGTTGCCTTTCCATTTAATTCTCGAAATGATTTCACATAGACTACCTGTAGTAAAATACAAAATTGAAATCAACTATTTTACTTTTGTGTCAGTTAAGTTTAGGTTTAAAGTGCATATGAAATGAAATTTTTGCTTTTTATATTATTTGATAATATAAATATATAGAAAATTCTGATATTCGTACATATATATGTTCATATAATATTTACTTTTTTGGAAAACACTATATTTTTCAGTTCAAAGTTGATAGTTACTCGTCTCAGTCCTTGCTACCATTTCGACTTAAGAAAAGCCACGGTTTGGCAAGTTTAAATATAAAAATAAAGCACTTTCTAAACACGTAGTACGATTTCTCTTGGCACAATTCCTGATCGGCAATTTTCATATAAACATCCCGAATACCAAATACGATTGAACTTCCAACCCTATTAATTCTAACCTTAAAGCGCTAATGAAATGAAATTTTCGCTAATTTCTTTATTTCGTAATATAAAGATACAGAAATCGCTGATTTTGCTACATATACTCACTTTGTTATTACCTCTTTCCCCCCGCAGATGCTTCCTTTATTCGGGTAGGGCGAAAGCGCGCGGACAATCATAAAGCGCGTGGGGAACGACGGGAAGAAATAAAAAGGGGAGAGAAGCCAATCTCGTACCCAGTGCCTGCGTTCCTTTGGTCATCACCAAGGAACGGAGGTTCTGCGGAACTCCGATAAAATTCGTCATCTGATTGGTTAGTTTAAAAACAGTAATATTTCGAATAATTTGCACGTTGCTATCTTGTTTAATCGATTTCTCGACGTTATGAAACACATAATTATTTACGACAGACCCAAAATACAATTGAACACATGAAATAATTCAAAACAGCAAAAATCCCGACAATTTACAAGTTAAAACAAATATCATTGTAGCTTCGTCGCCAAACAAACATCCACCATCCGAATAATCTAATTCTTCGCAGTTTCGTCTCAGAACTTTAAATGATATTAGAGAATAATAATAATAATAATAATACAATTTATATAGCGCTATTTCCAAAAGCTCAATAGCGCTTTACAAGTTTAAAAAGAAATTTACAATCATGTATCATACATCATATCACTAAAATTTACTGATATTTACATACAACTACTATATTATATATTGATAGTATTTTGACTAATTTCAGCTATAAAAACCTAATGTCAGTTAAAAACTTCATTAAATAATAATGTCTTCAGTCTCGCTTTAAACCCGTCTAATGACGAGCTATGTTTTATGTCTTCTGGGAGAGCATTCCATAATCTAGGGGCAGCAAATTGAAAGGATCTTTCACCGTAACTTTTGAGGTTCGCTTTAGGTGTTTTTAGAAGGAATTTGGATGCTGATCTGAGTTGTCTACCTGGATTATAACGACAGACGAGGTCACATAAATACGCGGGTGCCATTCCATTTAGCGATTTGTAAGTCAATAGGAGTATTTTATAGGTAATGCGCTGTTTTACTGGTGACCAGTGTAGATCTCCGAGTATTGGTGTTATATGTTCGTATTTCCGGGTTCGAGTTACCAGACGCGCAGCTGAGTTTTGCACGCGTTGTAATCTATCTATGAGATACTGTGGTAAACCATACAAAAGAGAATTACAATAATCAAGTTTGCATGTAATAAATGCATGGATAAGTGTCTCAGTATCATCTTGTGTTAGGCAGTCTCTTATCATAGCTATATTATGGATGTGATAGAAAGCTGATTTGCAAACATTTTTTACATGTTGTTCCAAGTTCATGTTTTCATCAAATGTTACTCCAAGATTTCTAACCGTGTGCGAGGCTTCAATGCGTTCTCCAGCCACAGTAATATCTTTTACAGAAGGAGGTAAGCGATATTGTGATCCTATTACAAGAAGTTCTGTCTTATCTTTATTTAGTTTCAGCATGTTGGAAATCATCCATGCATCAATATCTTTAATACAGGCTTCTATGCAAGATATCGACACTAACTGATTCATCGGCTTGAAAGTCATATATAGCTGGGAATCATCAGCGTAAAAATGATAGGATAAGCCATGACATCGGACGATGTCCCCAAGTGGTGATGTGTATAATAGGTACAAAATTGGACCCAATACCGATCCTTGGGGTACCCCACATAGGACCTCTCTGCTTGACGATGTGCCACCATTAACACTAACAGCTTGTTTACGGTCTGCCAAGTAAGACTGGAACCAACGCAAGACCTTTCCCTTAATGCCAAAGCGACTAGAAAGCCTGGACAACAGTATTTTATGATCAATTACATCAAAAGCCGCAGATAGATCAAGTAATACCAGGATAACTTGCTGCTTGTTGTCAATGGCGGTAACAATATCATTATGTACTTTCACAAGCGCAGTTTCTGTGCTGTGAAAGCTTTTGTAAGCAGATTGGAATCTTTCTTCTAGATCATTTTCTTGCAGATGATGTACTAATTGATGTGAAGCGGCTTTCTCAATAACCTTAGAGATGAATTTCAAATTGGAAATGGGCCGAAAATGAGGATATACTTCATGGTCAAGTGAATCTTTCTTTAGCTTAGGTGTAAGGACAGCTTCCTTAAGTTGAGTAGGCATTGTAGCAGTTTCTAGCGATGTGTTCACAATTTTGGTGAAGATTGGGAGCAGTATATCAATACAGCTTTTCAATATTGAAGCAGGAAGAGGATCCAGGCTACATGATTTGACGCGTGACGTATCAATTAGGCTCTTAATTTGCGTTTCAGATACGTGTTTAAATTCAACGAATTCCGTACTGCAAGTGCCCTCATCAGGATGTGGATTTATTACTGCGGTACACTGAACTGATAAATCGTTCCTTATACGCTCCACCTTTTTGTGAAAGAAGTCAGCAAACGTGTTAGCAAGTTCGTTTGCAGATGAAGCTGTTGGATACCGCTTCTCAACATTACGATGGAGAAGTTTGTCAATAGTGTTAAACAGAACCTTCTGATTTCCCTTATTTTCGTTAATAATGTTGGAATAGTAACTTGTCTTTGCATCACTGATCATGGAATTCACAAGCTTACATTGCTCCTGGTATAGATCTCTATCGATTGTCAATCGTGATTTGCGCCAACGTCGTTCGAGCTTTCTCCGTTTCCTCTTTTCCACATCAATATTGCTATCATACCAAACAGCTAGTGGCCTAATAGTCACTGTACGTCTTCTCTCAGGCGCATGGTTGTCTAATATTCTACTTAGTTCATGTTCGTATTTATCTATTTGATCAGATAAATCTGCAGTAACATCCATCATGGCAGTAGAAGTTTTAAGATCACTTCGTAAACATTTGATATTAATAGATCGCAATTTACGAAAAGCTATTTCTCGTCGTTCTGCTGGTAATTTCTTGAGTTTTAACTTACAGAGGACTGCTAAATGATCTGAAAGCGCTGGATCTTTCACAACGATATCATCTACAAGATCAACATCAGATCTGGTTATAATTAGATCTAAGGTATGGCCTCGACTGTGGGTGGGCACAGTTACATGCTGCTTTAAATTAAAAGACTCAAGTATATTCTGAAATTTCATTGCGTCTATATCATTTCTAGCGTCTAGATGGAGGTTTAAGTCACCCACTATCAGCAGGTTTTCCGAGGCGGTAGCAAGTTGTTCAACTAGAGTAGAAAAATCATCAAAGAAATTTGTAGAACTTCCCTGTCTCTGTGAAGGAGGTCTATAAATAACAACTATACTGATGACCTCGTCAATAACTTTTGTAAGCACGTCCATGTATTCAAAAGAGTCGAATTTATTCAGGATTTGCTTCCGGATTTTAATTGATTTCTTTATTATTAAACCAACTCCTCCGCCTCGAGAGCTGTCTCTTGGGACATGATAAAATACATAGCCACTCGGACAAAGTTCTTCAATATGATAGTTATCTATATCACCTGGCCGTAGCCAGGTTTCCGTCACAGCGAACAAATCCAGGTCATGATCGACAATATAGTCCTTAAGCGCAAGTGACTTGTTTCTTAGAGAATACATGGTCGGTGTAGTTTAGCCATAATTCCTGCCAGAAAGTACAATTCCTTATTTGAGCGGCTGAGCGGCGGCATACTGCCGACGCGGACAGATAAACCACTCCCGTCAAACCCTCCGCTTGACAATTTAGGCGAAAGCGAAGAAAAGCCATTTGTATCGCAAGGTTTTGTCGAGAGTTTGTAAAACATCTTGCGTTTCCTTTATGGTAAACAAGTATTGTCCTTGTTATCAAACAAGCGAACAATTGTCGATGACATGCAGTAACAAATTATATGAAACTGAGAACCAGAGGACTGGGAACAAAAAAAAACACATTTTAGGGTCGTTTTCATCGGAGTTTCCCAGAGCCTCCGCTGCTTGGTGATGACCAAGGATTGTAGGCTCTGGGTACGAGATTGAAGAGCATCTGCCGTTTCCCGAGGTTCTCTGGTTTGTGGTAGATAGCGACGATAGTTTGCACGAAACGCAATGTTTTCTTCAGGACCTGAGTCAAGAATGTTGTTCTGAACGTTGTTCTGTATTCACCTGCGGAACGTATTGAAAAATTGGAAACGCCGCCAGACTGACAAACGCTTATCAACTTTCTCAAACGTTTCCCAGATAAAGCTGATAAACAAAGCCGAAAAACAGCGCTGGCCGCCGGAAATATTCTCAACACTACTTTCTACGACACGACAAAGTGGTAAAATCTATGTTTACAACAGTCGGTCCTTCGAGATCAATGATAAACTTTCTCGGTTAAGCGTTTGTTTATTTGCATGCGTAACTCAAAATGCAAACTTGTCCTTGCGTTACGATAACATTCTCGAGTTTAGAATTGTCTGGCAGCCATTTTACTGAATGTGTCTTTTGTTCATAATTTATTGATTTCGAACTTTTCCGTAGTAGATTTGATTATATATTGAAATCCCTAGTCTGGAGCCTAATCCATCACGGAGTTTGGGCGCGATATTGACATCATCATCTGACCGAGGCTCATTTTCTTTCACTCTTCCCAGCGCGTCTTCTCCCTTGCCAGCACGGCTTTCCCTCCGAACCTCTGCGGAGGAGAGAGTAGCCTACATTTAAGTTGGTGTTTCACTCAATCTTCCGGCAACGCCAAAAAGTCATTTGATTGTTGTTCATTGAGCGTTACGACTTTAGGATAAATTAACTCTTCACTTGAAAATTTTAGTTGACTTTCCATTTTAATTTCCGGAATAACTTCAAATAGACTACGCCTAATAGAATAAAAGATTGAAATCAACTATTTTACTTTAAAAAGCACATTGTGGGGTTAGGTTTAGGTTTGGGATTAGTAGGGTTAAAAGTTTAAGAAGTAGATATTACAAGATGTGATTTAAAGAAAAAGAAACAAGTTTCCCATTTTGATATACTGTACATAGTTCAATTTTGTAAAAGTGACGACAAAAGCAAAATTAACTTTTGGTTAGCTTTGTATTCTCTTGTGTTAATCAGCTTGGAATGGTGAGGTCCGGGCTAAGGGGGTGGGTGCCTTAGTCAAAGGAGGCGAGCATTTAAATTTTTTGCTGCAAGCGTGGGCGCTTATTCAAACAAGAGCTCATTAGAGCGTAAGCGCTTATTACACGGTATTTTATCCCAGATGGCAGAACAGTAAAGGTGTGAAGGTGTGCAGTAACGTATCAGTCAAATCCAACCGTGCGGGACACCGCCGCGTATTTGACGCATTGGATCTTCCCAGGGTTGGGGAATTTGAAAACAACTCTTGGCCCGGCGGGGGACATTTGAACCAATATTCCGAGCCTTGTTCTTTTTGCCAAGCCACTAAAAGGCGATTTAGGGGAGGAGGGGTAGGTAATTGAAGTGTGTCCCTCTCCTTCTAGTATTTTTATCAGCAGACTCAACGTGTGGTTTTGACTGTCTGTTGCCTGTTGTACTCGATTATGGAAGAGTTTAAAGCGAAAGTTACAGCGTTTGTTGCGTCTTCGTTGAAAAGTAAATGCGTGGAGAGTTTAGGGACCTGTATAGAAAGTGCGGAAGGGGGTGGACCAGAAAAAAAGGAGAGTGGGCCATCATTTCCATGCTTGAAAAAAGGGGTGGGACAAAAAAATCTGTGCACTAGATTGGGGGTGGGTAATGTCTAAGTATGTTTCAATTATGGACATAACAACCGCCTTCCCTGGGCGGCGCCAGGGTGATACAACTGGGGTGGACAAACCTCTAGGGGGGTCCGGGGGCATGCTCCATTTCCTGCACCTTGAGGGGTGATTTTACAGAATTCTGAATGTTATAAAACGTCATAAAAAGTGCACAAAAGAAAACACATTTTAGGCACCGATCTATATTTCGCCCGAGCCATAGCTACTTCTTATCAGCGGAGGGGATGCGACCGAGCGTACTTTATGTAACCCTTCATGAAATGCAATAGTACCAACGCCGGAGTAATTATCAGCCGTGAGCGCCACTGACAAATAATATTATAGCCACAATCTTAAAAAGTCTCAACGGATTTGGAAAAAGTAAGAAATCGATCTGGAAAAGAACTGGGGTGCACATGTCCACCCCAGTCCACCCCGTGGCGCCGCCACTGAACCTTATAATCTCCAAGCTCCACTGCCAGGCTTGCAGTCTCAGCTGCAGCTCTTGCTTGGATGTTGTATTCGCAAAGAGTATTTTCCACAGGAGTCCTCCCGACACTCAGTACTCAGGACGTCGATGAGAAGGATGGAGACCAACGTTGTCTGGGAACTCCTCGGTCTTACCGTGTACAGTCTTGATGGTGATAATTGCACCTTCATAGGTTACTCTTACAAGACAGACCAGCTTTTCTTAGACTCCCTGACCCACCTTCCTCAAGCTCCAGCACATCAACTCTCTCTGCACACGATCATGGGCCTTCTCGAGATCGATAAATGTGTGGTATCTACAGTTTCCTGTTCTTCTCGAGGTGCTTCTCTTGTACCTGTCTCCTATAAATATAGATTGCATCTGTCATCCAATCCTGCGCCACAGACATCCAAACCCGGTTTGTCTGAAATCCAAACTGCATCTCATCATATTCTATGCCCACAACTTCTCTTATTCACCTATCCAGGATCTTCTCCAATATTTCATGGTGCTCTACTACAATCGTTGACAAAATTAGTTGTAACATCGTCAACAAAACATGCAATTTCCCAATATCGTTTTACTCCCCCCGCCCCCCTAAACAATGTTGGTTTTCCATAAACGAAAATGTTATGAAAAGCAATCGAGAACAAATTGCTAACGTACGTTTTGTAGTGGTACAATATTGTTAAAGGGGGGTGGGGTAAATCTATGCTGGCTGAGAGGTCAAAAGATGTTAATGTTACCTTTGTTACAACAATTTTGTCAATGATTGTAGTTTGATATATGCCTTATAGTTGGTACACTTGAGTGCATCTCCTTCAGTTCTGTTTGTAGATAGGATTTAATACACTATCTTTCCATCCCCTTAGAACTTGCTCCTCTTTCCAGATGCTTATCAGTAGTTGCCACACTAATTCTGAACTCTCCCCTCACCCAGCACTTTGACCATTTCCACTTTTCATTTCCTTGACCACTTTCTTCGTATCTACCCGTGAAACATCGATGACTGGGCCTTCCACACGCATACATAAGGCGTTTCTTGACTTCCATCTGGTTTGCCTCATTCTCCATGTTCAGCAGCTCCTCCTCATATCTAAACCAGTGTTGTTTTACTTCTTACTTGTCTATCAGTACTTTTTCATCTTCATCTCAGCTGATTTCCAAGATGTTTTTCTTTTTTCCTTTCTCTTTGTTTTGCTATCTTGTAGATCTTCTCTCCCTCAGGACTTTCCATTTCTTCTTACAACTACATGTATTTGGTAGCCTCATCTCTGGCTATCGCCATTGCCCGTTTTCCTTTCTTCTTTGCTTATTTCAAGGCTTCACAGGACTCTGGTCTGTTACTGTTTGTTCCAGTTCTGTGAGTAACACTTTCTTCTTTCTGATGGCAGCCTGGGTGTCTTCTCCCCACCACCAAGCCTCTTTCTTCTCGGAACCTTGGGCCCTTGGTCTTTCCATAGACCTTCTCTCCTTCCTCTAGCAGGATGCTCTTCAGCGCTTTCCACTTAGCTTCTTATCTACCATATCCATCTGCTTGTATCATTGAGTTCTTCGTGTTATCTCTTAGCTAAACTCAGCGCTCTTCTACCCCATTTCCCATGTCTTGATACTTCTCTTCTATGTCCATGTCCAGAAGCTAGCCTGTGCTGGTAGGTGTGCCAGTACCGCTTCTCCCGGTATCACCTTTGCCTCAAGGACCTTCTTCATAGTTCATTAGTTTTTGACAGTTTATTAACAGTAAACGTATTTATTATACCATAACATCAGGGGGAAATTGTGAACATATCTTTTTCACATATAAATTTACCACCATGCCACCGATGTCTTTCGTGTTTTCCTTGTGAATTATAAATAATAAATAAATATTATTCAATATTGTAATGACCTTTTGAAAAAATGCAAATAGTGGTAAACACATGCGAAAGTAAATGGGCCGCTACTTTTGAGTTTGTATATTCCACAGTAAATGGTATGTTTAGTAAAGGGAGGAGGAGGGGGGGGGGGGGGGGGTCCGTAATTTCCGTGCAAGTACTGAAGGGTGGGCCATGTTTACTCGTGCATGATGAAACAAGGCGCGTGGGCCAAATAAATTGGTGTTTTAATATTTTATTTCTCCAGCCTACCCCCTCCTGTTCTTTTATAAGAATGCTGATTTTTATAATTGTGAATCGTTCTGGAACAGTTAAAAGTAGAGTACAATTTTTCTCGGGGTGGGGAATTTGCCACAGATTTTTGGCCCCGCCGTGGTGTATTTTCATCTGCTTTACATCCCCCACCGCAGGCAATTAGTTCCAATTTTCGAAAAATGGTTAAATGCCTGGGGGTTGGCCCGGGGGAAGGGGGGTGGGCACGCTTGGATTTGACTGATACGTAAACGCCTAAACACTTCGGAGCCCATCATAAAGCAGCTCTTCTTCAAAGCGTATTTCCTTTATTTCGGTATATTATGCCCGTTTGAACAGAACCACCGTTTTCGTATCTACTGCGCATGCGCGAGTAGATACATTGCTGTCGTGCGTGTAATGTAATGTAATGTTAGTTAAGTTAACAAAAGAATGCCTTCGGAGCCAATCAAAACATAGAATTAAACGATAGACTGACGACAAACCGCCGAAGCCAAAATTGTAAACCAAGTACTTCATGTAAGTCAATGCTATGGCAGCATGGAGCGAAATCAGTTCAAGGAGCGAGAATATTTATTTCAAGAATAGAAGTTTTTACAAGCTTGGTACGTAGTTAAGGCTGAATCGTAGTCAATTTTCAAATGTGATGTGCTAAGACGTTGTTGGAATGATGATAAGTTTTTGAAAGCCTCTTAATAGTCTTTGGAATTTCATATTCAGACGAGGCCATATATATGGCCAACATGTTTACATGTATTCAGCAGTCCTTTGTAAACTGACAAGGCTTTGCATTGCTGAACAGAAATGAAATTTTCTTCTAAGAAAACAAAACTAGCTTCATGATCAAGTAAGAATGTGCAATACCTGTGGTAGTCCACGAGCGAAATTATTCTGCTATTAAGTAGCATATTGTACAATAGTCAAATGTCAGTGACAGGCTATGTAAGTGTGAAACCGAAACGGCAAGTCTTTATATTTATAATGGGGTAATTAAATTGTATGCTGCAGTTGTCAATGTCATGCAAAAATTTATGACTTGAATACCAAATATTTACTCTACCTTTTACTGCATGCATGCATACATGTATACAGTATACGTCTACTCTAGGAAAACAAAAGCGATGCTGTTTTCGACCTCGCAGCTTGCACGGGTACATCAGCTTCACGAATATCCTATTAGTCTTTGTGTAAATGGCAAGAACCTCGAACGCGTTGTCACCACTCGTTTATTAGGCACTCAGGTACATCAGAATTTAACATGGACTGATGAAATAAGTTGCGAAATATCAAACAGCTATGAAAATCTATCTGTAATTATGAAACTCAAACATCTTGCCCCTTTTAATATCAGGAAACAAATAGCTGAGTGCCTATTGTTTTGTCGAAGATTGACTACAACGACATTGTGAGTCATCCCACGCGTTCAGCTTGTAGCCGCTGGCTTTGTAATTGGAAAGTATGCTACGAAATTGGACATTTTGAAACTGGGGTGGCTTCCGATTGTAGAACGGAGATACTTTCATTTGTCACAAGCTGTATTTAAGGCCTTATACTTTAATCAGTGGCCGTCGTACCTGAAGCTAGACAAGCATGCTCCTGGGAGAACATTAAGATCGTCTACAGAAACTAAATTAACCATTTAACTGTGCCTTTTGAAAATGGCACTTTTCAAGACAGCGCAGCGAATGTATTAAGTAGTTTCCCTATAGAGTTCAGAAACTGCCGTAATTTTAGTGATTTTAAACGTACAGTGAAAGAGTACTATGCTCGCATTGCAAACGAGAGATTAGCTACGTAATCTATTTTGCATGGATGGTGGATTTACAATTATATATACTGTAGTTTATATTAATAATACATCTTTTATTGTAGTTGTGTATACATATACACTTGCATGGTGTTTACACCATGCAAATATAATTTTACATATAGTATATACGACCACTCCTGTTGCCAGGTAAATGACAGGTGGTCGTACATGGCAGGTAGTGCTGTGATGTCATAGCAGCTATTTTGGCAGCGCCGCGACCCGCAGCGGTTCTTTATATAAACATTGTTTTAAGGTTAGGAGAAATTCACACAGATTTTCATCAAATAATGCTCAAAAGACAAGCAAAACACGGCAATTACGGTAACACGACAATTGAGCAACACTTCCAGTTTCTTGTTTTCACATGTGGTCGCATTCCGTTTATTTACTACGAAAAAACGGGTATTTTTTTAACGTATTTCGGCAGTTTTACGTTGAGATGGTCGCTCATAACAGGTAAATATCTTGTTTGGCACACAAAAAACCGGTCGCTGGTCGCGTAAGGCAGGTGGTCGCTCATTGCAGGTATATTTCAACTACAAAGCGTCCGTGCCAGAAAAAGTGGTCGTATATGACAGGGGGTCGCAAAACTCAGGTTTCATTGTGTTATGATTCGTGTTTCTTTATTCAGTGTCTATTATCATCTGGCCTCCGATTACAGAACATTGGTCTTATAAAGATATATATATATAATTAATCAGTTAATCAATCAGTGTCGTATATCATTACATCTTCCCTTTTATCTAAATGTTTAACAAAGTTTAAATCAGCAGTTCGATATATAGTTATTTCTTAATTAAGATTATGCTTATGACTTAGTAAAAGTATCTTGGTGGTTTTATAATGCGTCCATACCTGGGCCTCATAGTTGTTGGTTGTCTTTATGATTTATAGTTGTTGTTGTTCTCGGGCTTTGGCTTAGTTCGGTCAAGGTCTGAGACTGTACTGTTTCATTCTGTTCAGGTAGTTCTGAGGGTGGATCGATTTCGGATCGGGCTGGTACAAATGGTTCCTTGGTCTGGAGTAGATCTCTTCTGTTCCGTCTCAGTGTTCTTCCTTCTTCTGTTTGAACTTGGTAGGATCTTGGATATTCGTCTTGTTCAATGACTCTTGCCTTGACTGGCCATGAACCATCTTTGCTCACTCGAACCGTTGATCCTTGTTGAAGGGGCGGATGTTTCTTTGCCATTCTGTCATGGTATTCTTTTTGTTTCTCAGTAATGGCTCTTTTCTTCAGTAGGTAGTGGTCCTTAATTTGATTCTGCTTCTGGTTGTACTGTTGGAAAGATGGTAGTCGTGTTCGAATCTTTCTTCCAAACAGTCGTTCAGCGGCGGGTGATGGACCACCATTCGGATCAGGGTATGCTCGATGTGCTTGAACTGCTATGTATGGGTCTTCACCATTCCTTGCGGCTTTCTTCAAGAGTTGTTTGATGGTTTGCACTGCTCTTCCATCCCGTTTGACTTTGGGTACTTTGGACTTGACGTGATGTGTGTGAATTCCCATTTTCTTGCGAAGTCTTTGAACTCCTTGCTGCTGTATTGTGGGCCATTGTCCGACATTACTTTTTTCGGTGTACCGTGTCTTGAGAATATGGATTTTAGTTTCCCGATGATTTGTTGGCTAGTAGTACTCTCTAGCTTTGCAATCTCAGGGTAGTTGGAGTAGTAGTCGACCACAACTATGTAGTCGTTCTTCTTGAATTTGAATAGGTCGGTTGCCACTTTCTCCCAAGGCTTGGTAGGAGGAATGTGTGGCATCAGAGGCTTTCTGTTGGTATTTGCGTTGTTCTTGACATGTGCTGCATCTTTGGATCATCTCGGTTAGCTCTGTGTTTATTCCAGGCCAGAATAATGTTTCTCTTGCTCTGCACTTGCATGCACTTCTCTATTCCAAGGTGGCCTTCGTGTATTCTCTGCTTCATTTCTTTTCTCAAGGTTGATGGTACTATCACTCGTTCTCCTGGAATCAGGATACCGTTAGCTTCACTAATTTCATGTCGAAATGCGAAATATGGTGTTAGTTCATTTGGCAGATGTGCCTTAGTATCTGGCCATCCATCGATTATGACATTTCGTAGCTTCTGTAGTACCTCGTCTTTACTGGTTTCAAATTGAAACGTGTGCATCATCGTGTCTGATATCGGTAGGTTGGATAGAACCATGTGCACCTGGCTCTCGAGGTTGAGCTCGTCTTCTGGCAGTTGAGGTAGATACGCTCTTGAGAGTGCGTCAGCGATAGATAAGTTCTTTCCAGGCGTAAACTGTATCTTCATGTCATATTTCTGGAGTTTTAATCGGAATCGCTGGATTCGTGTAGGTGCACTTGCAATTGGCTTTGAGAAGATTGGTTGTAGAGGCTTATGGTCGGATTCAACTGTGAAACGCTTGCCATATATGTAATCATGGAATCGTTAAGTGTCAAATACGATTGCCAGGGTATCTTTCTCAATTTGTGCATAGTTTTGCTCAGTCTTCGTTAAGGATCTGCTGGCGTAGGCTACTGGGGCCCATGATTCGTGCTTTTGCAGTAGAACAGCTCCCAGTCCGTACTTTGATGCATCCACTGATACCATGGTTTCTAACTTAGGGTCGTAATACTTGAGAGTTGGGCTTGATGATATTTCTTTCTTTAATTGTGTGATAGCTTTGTCTTGGTGCTCGGTCCAATGCCATTCAACGCTTGATTCTAGTAGTTGGCGTAAGCTTGTTGTCTTGGACGAGAGGTCTGGGATAAACTTTCCGAGATATGTAACCATCCCTAAGAATCTCTGCAGTTCGGTCTTGTTTGTTGGTGTTGGCATGTCCGTTATCGCTTTGATCTTTGCCGGATCTGGTTTTACTCCGTGGTCTGAAAATATGTGGCCAAGGAAGGTCATCTCTGTCACTCCGAAGACGCAATTTTCCTTGTTGAGCTTTAATCCAGACTTGGTGATTCTTTCTAACGTTTGCGATACGCGAAGGTCATGTTCGTTTCTGGTCCTTCCCCATACGATTATGTCGTCTTGGACGTTTTCGCAACCACTTATTCCGTCGATTATCTCTACTATCTTCTTTTGAAATACTTCGCATGCACTTAGGATGCCAAAAGGAAGTCGCTTGAATTTGTATCTTCCGAATGGAGTGTTGAACCTGAGGATCTTCGAACTTTCTTCGTCGACTTTTATCTGCCAATAACCACTAGAGGCATCTAGCTTGGTGAAAAACCTGGCGTCAGCCATCTCTGCCATAATGGATTCAGCGTTTCGCATTGGGTAGTGCTCTCTCTTTATTGCCTTGTTTAGTAGGTCATGCGGATCGAGGCATATGCGTAACTTTCCGTTGGGTTTCTCGACTATCACCAAAGAACTTACCCAATCTGTCGGTTCATCTACTTTGTCGATGACTTCGTTACTTTCCATACGATCAAGCTCGGTCTTGAGCTTATCTTTCAATAGGTACGGTACTTTACGCGGAGGGTGTACCACCGGAATGGCCTCTGAAGCCAAGTTGATGTGATGTTCTCCAGACAAACACCCAATATCTCCAAATACATCTGAATATTCTTCCAGAATGTTGTTACTCGGTTGTTTTATCTGCGATATACGTTTGACGAGGCTGGGGCGTTGACATGTTTCAAGTCCCAAAATCGCAGAAGACTTAATTGGCACAACAAAGAACTGAACAGGATAATCGTTCGTTCCTTTCGGTTTCATGCGGACAATGCACTTACCCGCTACTGGAATTTCTGATCGATCATACGCATACAGTTTCTCCTTCGTTTGTCGTAGCCTTGGCTTTCTTGGTAGGCGTTGATACAGGTTTTGCGGAATTACGTTGGCTTGTGCTCCGGTATCTATTTTGTACTCGACATCTAATCCGGAGGTGTTAATTGATACAGTCCAAGCTTTCAGGTTGTCTTGTTTCCCACACATCTCCACTTGATATCGCGTAGTTTCTTCTTGTGTTTGGCAATTCGTTGTTTCTTTTCTTTTTTGGACGGGGTCAACGAAGTAGTTGTCGTCAATGCTTTCGTCACTGGAATCACTAGAATGTCTGCTACTTGAGAGGTTTACTTCGTCGACTTGCTTTGAGAGGCACACTTTAGCAAAGTGGTTGCATTTTCCACATTTTTTGCATACTTTACCAAATGCAGGGCAATTGCCTTTGTCAATATGAGTCATGTTGGCTACCACAATATCTACAGTCCTTTCTTTCGCCTTCTTGTTTTCTTCGCTCAGTTTGCTTACCTTTGTAATGCTCTTCCCCATTTCCCCTTCGTTGACGTAGCTGGATTTTGAGGCGTTTTCGACTGCATCTCTTCTGATTGCTTCTTTGTTTCTTCAGCAGCTTGGCAGATGTTTATGGCTTTGTCTAATGTTAGTTCTGGCTCCCGTAGCAATCTTTCCTGAACTTTCTTCTCTTTCCCTCCCATGACGATCCTGTCTCTGACCAGGCTCTCCTTTAGCGTTCCAAATTCGCAGTGACAGTTTGAGTTTCAGTTCAGTGACGTAGTCGTCAATGCTTTGTCCTTCGCTTTGGTTATATGAGAAAAACTTGAATCTAAGATATGGAATATTCTTCTTGGGATTCATGTATTCGTCAAACTTTGCTATAACTGGTCCTAGCTTCATGGAATCTGCTGCTTCAGCGAAAGTAAACGTGTAGTAGATCTCTCGCGCTCGTTCTCCTATTGCTGTGAGAAGTCTCGAAGTTTTTACATCTTCACCTTTGTCATTGGATTCCGTAGCTGTCATGTAGAATTGGAATTGCTTTTTCCAGCGCTCCCAGTTTTGGCTGAGGTTACCATCAAAACACAATTCTTTGGGCGAATTTAACTTGCTCATATCGCTTTCTTTGCTTTGTTTGTTTATACATTATACCGCCTGACACCATGTTATGATTCGTATTTCTTTATTCAGTGTCTATTATCATCTGGCCTCCGATTATAGAACATTGGTCTTATAAAGATATATATAGTTAATCAGTTAATCAATCAGTGTCGTATATCATTACACACTGTATTTTATATATTTTTTGTTATTGTTACAGATGAAGAGACACTTTTGTTGTGGAAATACTGTAATAAAACCGTTATTATTATTATTATTGCTATTATTATTATTATTATTATTATTATTATTATTATTATTATTATCATCATCATCATCATCATCATCATCATTATTATTATTATTATTATTATTATTATTATTATTATTATTATTATTATTATTATTATTATTATTATTACTAGTATTATTATTATAAAAATAATGTAATACATCTCAACTGGTAAACTAAAAACACCTAAAAAGTTCAAAAATAATTTGTCACTAATTTGGTCCCTAAAATGAGTGATGATTCAAAAACGCCATTCGCTAAACGTACGTGTCCGGTATCATTTGTCTTTTAATAACATTGTCGCTTAAAAAACCTCTGCTGTTACAGAGTTTAATTTGAACTCGTCTATATGTTCGTCTTTCGCTCGAAATGGCGATCTGGATCCTCTCGTGCACAAATGCACGGACTTCAAAATTTCGAAAGACAATCTTGTTCTGATCCAGGTAATAACGGTAGCATAGTCTTCTCCGTTTTTCATAGACAATTTCTCAGCAAGATGCTTTAGGAATTTCTGGCATTCATCCCCCACTCCTCCATTCGTTCCAAAAACCAAAGGCGTAAATGTACCCATCTCCACATCTAAAATTCTCTGTTGATACTTTCTTTTCTTCTCGGCTTCTTGTTCCTTAAAGATAACTGATGTGGCTTTGTTTTGATGACATTTGGAGTTTACATGCGATACACGTACGTCAAAAAATGATGTAACTCCTCTTGCCCAAAACTCGCCAGCTTTGATATCCAATCGCGCATCCGGGCTTCTGTTGGTGGACTGTAAACGGAATTGTTCATTGTCCAATGGGATGAGCTTCGGTTCGGCTTCTACGTTATTGCATACTCTGCTGAGCAGCGTGGTCAGTAAATCACGAACTCCGTCATGCCTTCGAGCCACAAATCCTCCTCTTTTACAAGATAAAGCGTGGTTGACGGAAAATGCGTCTCCACACACACATTGACTTGGCATTTCCGACAATGGCAAATCATAACGCATTCTTAACGAGTCCTTGAATTCTTCTTTGTTGAGGGTCAAGCCTTGTTCTTCAACTGGTATGGCGTTTAACCATGAGCTTGCTCCCGTATCCCGCGCTTGTTTAACATGCGGTAGGAGATCGGCTGAGATAGACTCGTCGATGCGTTCTCTTTTTGCTCTGGCATTTGCCCGCTTAATTGACTGCTGTTCATTCTTTATCTCATTAGTGTTCGCTGGCATGAAGGTGCTTTGTGATAATATGGCCTCCACATGTGGACGCGTTATTGACGTCGATGCTGCGTACTGTTGTGGCGCTTCTTCACTTAAAGCAGGTATCCCCAAACCTCCTTGTGCAGGGGATAAACTGATGACTTCGTGCAATTCTTCAGGCAAAGGTTCTTCTTGGCCGAACAAAGCTGGGAGCAACAACTCGCTAATGGCTTCCTCGATGGGGGTTAACGTAGTCTTCAAATGAGCTTATCGTACGCATAAAGTATATAAACTTTGATTTGTAGCCTTTTGTAAATGCAACATAGGCCGAATGCGGTTGACTTTTTGCAATAAAGCTTAATGCTTCGATTTCTTCTCTCCATCGGTTGATCTTTTCGTTGCAGTATTCTTCTTTGTAATTGGTAGAACCAATTACTGCACCCAGGTGACGTCTTCCTTCAGTTGTTATATTCACCTCGCTTCCGAACACCCGTTCTGCTTCTGACGCCAGGAGTTGTGATTTAACAATCAGCCAACTTTTCGAACCATTAACATGGTATCCATACTTCATTCCTTCTTCACACAGAGAACGATACCAATTATATAGCGATGGAATCGTTCCTCCCCCAGCTGAATCATCAGCCAACCAAACTTGCTTGACATCTGGGTTAGAGAGTCTTAGGGATTGGATGATAGTTGATGTGTTGATTGAATACCATGGCATGGCCAAAGGGTCTCCTTGAGTGGTACCTTCTTGAGACAGTATCTCACCCCCGCCACAAATAAATAGTCTAGAAGGACTTCTATATGTGTTAATGAGGTATTGCGAGATTTCCTTACAAGTAATCTGGATATTATGCATTGCTACGGAGCGATTCATTTGGTTGAAAGCATTGCTTGCGTCGATCAGAAGTATTCCATCAGTTTCATCTTCATCGAAGACCCCGCTCATTGCATGTATCGCGGCTTCAGCACCTGCGCTGTGCCCAGCGCAAACTTGTAGTGGGCCCGCTGCTTGTTTCAAATCTTCTTTGAAGAATTGTGACACGGTTTTGCCAATGATTCGCCTCAGTACTTCACCTACACCTATTGGCCTAACTCCGGGATTCTTATCAAGAGGAATCAATCTGCATGATGTGAAGGCCTCTAATAGGGAGGAATGGTATGAATACTTCAGTAAATTTCTCGTCATGATGGCTATTTCCTCTCTTAGTAGTTTTCCCTCGGTCTTGAAACTTTTTGAGCACAGAATTCTTCGATACAGTTCGGCGTCCATTCCTGAGGGCCCTGCCGAGCCTTTTGTTTTTATTGCTGCATTATAGATGGTCTGCTCATCAATCAAATCAAAAATATTCGGCGGAATATTATCCAAAGGCCCATACAACAGGCTCCCTTCTTGCACCTCTGCAGCTGTTGGATGTTTCTGTTTAAGCTCTTCGATGACTTCTGGCGATAGATTACATAACCCTGATGAACTCTCTTTATCTAACATCTTTATTGCAGCCGTGATTTTTCCTTGCATGACCAATTTAGCAAAAGATTTGGACATATCCTCCACGGATCTGGTCTTCCTCGAAGATATAAATTTCTTTTGGATAAATCTTACTTCTTTCATTAGCAGTGATATATCGCCTTGTCTCCATTGGAGTAATCTACGATCAATTGCTGAACCATGCTCTTTGCTCTTAGACTTTGCAGACGGTTTCTGTAGAATCAACGAAGGGAGTATCATAAATACTTTTAATGCAATCGAGTTCAAATCAGTATTGTAGTCGAATTGCTTGAGCCAGAATGTTAATTCAGTTATGAAATCTTTGCCAGCTCTACCGGATGGAATTTTAAAAATATTTCTTCGGAAATGAACGATCTCATCGTATATCTGGCCCACTTCACCACATAATTCTCTGTGTGTTATTTTCCCCCACATTTTCTCTTTTATTTGGGATGGCAGCACGTTAAACTCAGGCAAATTTGGCAATAGATTGCATAATGCACTCTCTTCTCCGTTTCTTAATTCCTCTGGGACTTGCTCACTAGTAATGATATGTAAATTTGACTCCGTTCTCGATTCGTTGATTCCGCCGCTTACTTCGATGATTTCGTCTTCGACAATTTCGGCAATTTCGACAAATTCGTCTTCCTGGGTTGCATTCGATTCACTATCGCGACCATTGATAGGATGGATCTGGTTTTTTTGAAGCCTCGATGCTTGATCTCTTAGGTTTTGTCCCGTTAGGCCTAAACCTCCGTAACCTCGTTCTTCCCAAAGTTGCTTCATGAGCTGTATATAGCCCATCTTCCTGCCCGTTGTCTTGTTAACATTTAGCATTGGGTTTTCTGATGATGATAATTCCTGTGCTCTTTCTTTGCAGGCTAGAACATCCCTGTTCATTTCTTCCGACCATTTCGTTCTCTTCTGTTTCCTTGACATCGCTTCACCTCATTCTTGACATCGCCATTATGATTATGTTATGATTATTTTTTATTCATTTTTAAAATGTAATAGTGTAATTATAATTTATTTTTATATATAATATAACAGTTAGTCTGCATAATTTTAAAGTTGGGTAAAATTGTAAATAGTATGCTGTAAACAAGATTGTTTTCATAAAAATATTATTATTATTAAAAAAATTTAAAAAAACATAAATTATTATTATTATTATTTATTACACGTTTATTCAACATATTAAAGCTGATAAGTACCGTCAATTTGGTTTTTCTTTCAAACTATTAAATCCAATTCACTGGTTCCAGTTTGCTGATGATGCTGCTGTAATTACTGGTCAAGAGTCTGAAAACCAGCATCTTTTAAATCGTTTTTCCATCTGGTGCCAATGGTCGAATATGTTAATCCGGGTTGATACATGTAGCACTTTTGGTATCAAGAAAGTCATTACAAAGTCAGTACAATACTTGCCGAAACTCCTTATCAACCAAAATCTTATACCAGCAATCAACATTGGAGAATCATTTCAATACTTAGGACGCTACTTTGATTTTGATATGTCGAATCAAAATCATAAGACTGAGCTGACTACTCTCGTTGATGAACTAATGTCTGACATTGACTCAAAACCACTTCACCCAAAAAATAAACTTCTCCTGCATAGTCGCTACGTCTTATCCAAATTTTCCTGGCATTTCACCGTTGCTACACTGTCCAAAACTTGGATTTCAGAAAATATTGATTCTGTGATCAACCAATACATCCGTAAATGGCTTGAAATACCAATATCAGGAACACTAAGTACTATATATCTAACACGTAACAAATTTGGTCAAAGTATCTATCCTCCATCAGTAAAATTTATTCAATGCCAAGCTGTTCTACGCAAAGCCTTAAAATATTCTCCTAATGAAGCAATTAACGAACTGTGGAAATCCACTAATAATCATACTAATATTCAATACGACGTCTATAACTCTACTAAAGAAGTTATGAAAGATTTCCGTTCTGGGCATGAAGATAAACTTCGAAACCACTTGACTTGTCAGGGATCCTTTTTCTCTAACGTTACAAAGTTCTCCTTATCACAGCTTAACAAGGTGTGGTCAACTGCTCAATCAAAACTGCCAAAAAACATTTATAACTTTACTATAGGTTATGTGAACAATTCTACTCCGACACGCAAAAACCTTCACAGATGGGGAATATCTTCAAGTCCAGAATGCTCCTTTTGTCTGAGCCCAGAAACACTACTACACGTTGTTGCTGGTTGTCAATCGTATCTTGAACGTTTTACATGGAGGCACAATTCAATTCTTAACTTTCTTGCAAATACCTTACAAACTGTTAATGGTTCAAATCTCTTTGTCGATCTACCTGGATTCAAAAGCCCATCTATCCTAACTGGTGACACGTATCGTCCAGATTTGCTATTGCATTGTTCAAACGGCCGTCTTTATGTTCTCGAACTTACTGTTGGTTTTGAATCAAACCTTCAAAACAACGTCAAACGGAAAGCAGATAAATATCGTGAACTAGTAAAACAGCAAAGTGAACATTTTAATGATGTAAAATTTATAAATCTCTCCATGAGTTCTCTAGGTGTTTTTGCGAAAGAGTATTCTACTTTTTTAGATATGCTAGATAAGGTTGGTCTTGATAACAAGCACCAAATGTACTGCGTAAGGAAAATGATGACTATAGCTATCAGAACTACGTACTACATTTTCTGCAGCCGAAATAAGGAATGGGGAAATCCCGAATTAGTAGCTTTTTGAAATATTTGTATATAAATTTGCATGTTTTATTATATAGACATTAGTTGTTATTATATATTATTAGTTGTGATTCAAGTAGCCAGTTGTAAATTACCTTAATAAGCGAGATTTATAATTGTATATGTAGAAAAGAAAAACATTTAATAAAGTTTCCATTATTATTATTATTATTATTATTATTATTATTATTATTATATTACCCTGCGAGAGCATTGATATTTCGATATTCCTTGAAAATATTTACCATTATAAATAATAAATGCACTGTAAATCTGTAGCTGTATGGCTAAAGCTAATAGAAAAACATCGGTAAAGCTCAAAAAGTCTAAGACTATATATAACGTGGTGGCCTTCTTCATGGTCGTCTTCTTCAGCAGACACTTAGACTGTACCCGGGACTGGGTACAGTCTAGCGGACACTCGAAGCCGGTAATTGTCGTCCTTCCTCTTCGTCAACGTCCACAAATTGGGGACGGGGGGGAAAGGATTTGCCGTCTTCATCTCACTCCCTCTCTCTCTAGTTCAGAGAAGCAAACTTCCTCTTTGTGCTTCCTGTTATTAAACCTTCGCGTGACATATAATTTATTCAAAACGAAACATTAGATCATTATTAAAATTAGAGAGCCGTTACGGCTTGTGAACAATTATAATTTAATATAATAGTAATTACAGTTTCACTGAGCAATTTTAGGTTTAATTATATATAAGCGAAACCGTGGCGAAACAGGGAAAGCACAGACGGCACAATTTACAAAGGAACAAAATGCGTAAATGCCTTCGTGCAGGATGAAAAGCGAAACGAGCAAGTGTAACTAAAATACCATTTCAAGCCATTACCGGCTTGCTGCCTAGGTTGGCTAGTGGTTCTCTGACGACTGTGAAGAGTCTATCGTTGGACAGAGTAAAATCGTGTGGCTTTGAAAGAGTAAAATCGTCTGGCTTTGAACAGAGTTAAATAGTCTGCCGTTAGAGTCGGTTAGACAGAACAGACTCAGCTGGCGCTTTATATAAACAAGAGTAAAATCGTCTGGCATTGAGACAAAGTAAAATCGTCTAGCGTTGAGACAAACTAAAACCGTTTGGAGTAATAGACAGAGTAAAACAGGTAAACTATATATATACTCGTAATTCCGTGATGATTTAACATCTATACTCTCTGAGTGTTAATATTGTCTTGAGTATAGGTTTATATCTAACACTAGTTGTAATATTAGCTGTAGAACGTTTCAAATGAACAGCACAATAAGTTACTATATTCATCCCAACGTTTCAACTCTCTTTTAATTCAAAACAGATTTTCTATTTGATGGTTTACAGTATCACAAAAGTGTATACTGTAGAGATTAGAGATTATATATAAATTGTTAGAGTTTAAATAGGGAACCTTCTCTGCCTGATGAGTCAAGAAGACACTAGTGAGTGTCGAAACGTCAGGGTCATGAACGGTATAATTAACATCCCAAGCTACGTTCAAAAATCTTTCAACCCTTACCCGTACGCGGGGACTTTTCTATTGACGATTAAAATCATCTGGCGTTTGTAGCCAGAGTGAAATATATAAGAATAAATAAGTCTGATAGGGACTTGAGCCATAGTAGCGTCAAAGTATGTCTCAGATTCTTCACCTGGCTACGTTGGGAAACATTTGTTGATATACACGTCTACATATTAAATACGTCTACATATTAACAGTACATTTTGACACAAACACTGTCCTATTTACTTGTATATACCATAATATTCCAATTTGACTATTAGTTTGTATCTCACCTTCGTCTTCACTAGGTTCGTTCGGATACTGCCATTTACACAGACCAACGTGACCCAGAACAATAACAAAAATACAATCGTATTGTGATTAGCCATAACTACGAACATACCGGCGAAGAGAAGACTTCCATGGGATGGCGTCGGAAGGCGGAAAGAAAGCAATTTTTCTGTCTGTCTACTTGATCTATAATCGGTATCCTGTTTATAATTTTCACCCGGTCCATGACGTCATCTATATGTTCTTCCGGTGAAAGAAAATTGAACTCACGAAAGAAAATCAACAATTATGAATCAATCACATTTATGATTTATGACGTTTCCACTGAGCAGGCGAAATGAAGAAGCTGGCAAGCCGAAACATGTTTTGACTTTGTTTTGCCGAATCAAAGAAAAAAAAATAGGTAAAAAAGTCGAACTCTGAATATCGAAAACAGTGAAAGGTTATTTGCAGCTACATTAGTCAGCCATGTCACCGTCTGGATAATGTTTTAAAATATCGTTCGCCGTAAAAAACTAATCAGTGGGCATGAAACCATCTAAAACTCCGACTGGAAAAGTAGCTTTTTTAGCGGAAATATTTTGTTTTTATCTTGAAAGCTTGTAGTTTGCTCTATATATCGATAGTTTTTTCATAATTTTACCAAAGTGAGTTTATAGACAAGAATACAAGAGGTATTTATACACAATTTTATTCTATTTCGTTAAGTCGCTTTAAAAACTTGAACTGATCACAACTTTTTGCTCAGTGTATTTTCATTAGCACAAATTATTGGGGTTTTGCGTCTACCGGTTGCTATAGCAACAGTAGATCGACGGTATGCACCCGGAAAAACCTGTCTGACTGAGTATTGTCACTTTTGTGACGTAATAGGTTTTTCTCTATCAGATTCATCGGCGCGCGAAACGTTCGGAGGGAATTATAGCCAATATAAGCCAATATAAGCGAATTATAACTTATACTGCGTCACATCAACGTTAATCTCTATGGAACTTGTGGAAACATGATGTAAATTACCTGTTGTACTGGGCTATCTTTTAGGTTGTATAATTATATCATCAGACAGATATAAGAGGGTGGTAAAGGGGGGGGGGGGGGGTATGGATCACGTTTCACAACGAAAAACCCAGTCATTTCACGATTCACACGTCTTAAAAAAGGAATTTCACGTTTCACGAAAAATGAGATTTTAATAATACCTCTGTCTTGAGTCCTCTGCCTGGCCATTTAGCAGTTAATTGAGAACCACATAATAAATGATAAGTTCTTAAACAAATCGTTTGATTTTTCAGTTATGACTTGTTCCAGCTTGTAAGAATGCTTTGGATCTAAAAATGATAAAAAGCTTGCATATAATTATAAATGTAAGACAAAAGATTACACATATTCAAAAAACCCCAACAATATTATCTTTGAAATTTGTTATGACAATTTCCTTTACGTTTTTTGAGATAATATTGCTGTTTTTTTTGAATATGTATAATCTTTTGTCTTACATTTATAATTATAGGTCATTATATGCAAGCTTTTTATCATTTTTACATCCAAAGCATTGCTCTACTAGATGTTTTTACCACTCGTCCACTTCTTGTTCTTCCTGCCGCAAACAAAAAGTTAAGTTCTTGGTTTTGAATGTGAGTATCATCAAGTACTTCGTTTTGTCCACCGCATTCTTCCTCCCCTGCAGATTGATTTTCTGAAGAATCGTCATACTCGGATAGCTGATCTACAGCATCTACTTCAGATTCGATAACCTCTTCTCTGCTGACGTCAACATCTCCCAACTGTCCTTCATTCTCAACATCTCCCAACTGTCCTTCATTCTCAACATCTCCCAACTGTCCTTCATTCTCAACATCTCCCAACTGTCCTTCATTCTCAACATCTCCCAACAGCCTTTCATTCACAACATCTCCCAACAGCCTTTCATTCACAACATCTCCCAACTGTCCTTCATTCTCAACATCTCCCAACTGTCCTTCATTCTCAACATCTCCCAACAGCCTTTCATTCACAACATCTCCCAACTGTCCTTCATTCTCAACATCTTCCAACAGCCTTTCATTCACATCTCCCAACTGTCCTTCATTCGGCTCAACATCTCCCAACCGTTCTTCATTTTCAACAACAGGAAAATCTAGTCGTTCACCGCGATGGACAGCAGTCTGATACATGTTTAACGGGAGAGTTCCTGCCTTGTACTTGGTAGTTTCCTGCCGGACTGTACGTTGTCTAACACATTTCCCATTGTCTCTGGCCCATAATCGCATTCGTTCTTGATCTTCTGAGCGCATGCGCGGCTGTTTTTGTTGCCTCATTCTTGGAAAATCTTGAAGATAAATTTGCGTTGATGGTACTGGGTAATACGACGTGGGGCGAGTGAAATAAAACGCAGACCACTGGGTCATTCTTTTGGCAGCTTCGAGAGCTGTGCTACCAAAGTCTCGGGCATAGTGTAACTGCATGCAAGTGGGATGCTTGAAATGGGACACTGCATGAAGATTTTCAACTTTTACAGTGAGAAGAGCGTCTGGATTGAATGAGAGGTCTGGATTAATCTTTTTTATGTTTTTGGTTAGACGTACCAGCCCTTGATTTATCATGGCGACAGACTTGACGGTTTTACTTGCAATAGTACCTTCAGGCCCATTGGTCTTCTTGCTTGTTCCCAGAAGTGTCTGTACTGACTGAACGGTACTTTGAAGGTAATCAGATACAGATTTAGTTTTCTGCTCTGCTTCTTGAAGAGTTGAAATGTGTTGTCGCTTGTGCTTCGGGTGAACTGAAAATGCCTCGTACAGTTTCCCAAGATTTTCGAGAAATTGGACGGCAGACCCAGCATCTGTTATTAACTTAACAGCTCCAACCTGGGCATCAGTAACAAAAATATTATTCTTGTTTTCCACACAAATACCCATAGGTTGAGAAAACGATGCCCGAGTTCCATCATTATTGCCTTCCTCTCCCAAACCAGCAAGTACCAGGATTTCTTTATTTGTCGAGGCAATCTTAACTTGTCTGCTACCCATATCTGCAAATGCAATATCCCCCTGGTCGCCGATAGGGGCTATGCCTTGTACTTCTGTGCAAGAAGCAGATCCATTGGACAAAAGAACTGAATCCTTTCGGGTTTCGAGGTCGATCATTGCAATGCCGTGGTTATGTGAAATGAAAAGTGTGCCATTTAAAAGATACATGTCAAGTACAGTATTGCAGTTAGCAGGATATTTTGATAAATCAGTCACAACCCCAGTGACTCCTACGCCGTCCAGTGTAAGCTCGACAAAATACAAATGGGATTCATTGTTTGAAGCCACTACTACCATATCATCACTTGCAAGGCATATCCTATCTACAATGACATTCTTATCAGTATTTATGAAAGTTAACGATTTCCCAGCCATGTCGTATTCGTTCCTCAAACTTGTAAGGTATTTTTGTAGTCGCTTTCTGAGCTCAGGTATGGTCCCCTCATCTGACAACCGTTTACTACGGAGAGCATCTTGCAGAGACTTCTTTGTTTTCAGGGTTGACGGTTTCAGAGCAACTTCTTCTCTATCTCTACCACTGCGATAGCCTTTTCCTCTCTTTCTACCACCAAGGCAATGCCTTTGCTATTTAGATATACCATACTCTTGGCTTCCTGCAATCTTGATTTCACGACACTTACACGGACTGGGTTATGCATATCGGCCAAACATAACCTTGTCTCCCTCTTTAATGGAGAATAGTCGAGGAAGAAAAACTTTCCTTTTGGGCCAAGACAAACACTGATCGGGTGAGGATACATACCAACTTTATTGCTGTCAGTTGGCCTGAATTTGTCAGGGATTAGAGTCTGCACTACTCTATTCTTTAGTGAGGACAACACCTTCAGAACATCTGGGCTGGACAACCTTAAGATTGGTTCTACCGCCATACGATCTTTATTCTGGACATCTTCTTTAGTGAGAAACCTTCTTAGGCTTGACCTAATGACGGGGTCGCTATCGCCTCTAAGTGTATGTATTACTGGAAGAGACATGCGACTTCCGTTAAACAGGCAGAACCATTTACTAAAACTGCATTTACAACTCTTTCCTACATGCACTGCATCAGGGATATATATATATATATATATATATATATATATATATATATATATATACAAAATTCTAGCTCTGGATCAACCAGACAATCTTGCTGGAGTTGTTCTAATAGTTCCATAGCTTTTTTGTTTCCTTCCTCACAGTCAGATGACAGAGCAAGAATGGCAAGGTGAACACACTGAATATTGTTCGACAAACAGCTACTGCAGGCTCGTAGACCTGGAGAGTAACTAATCTGGCCTTTTTCATGGCAATTGTCACACACAATTTTTTCCTCCCAGCACATTTCACATTTCTTATTGCAGATGTCTCTGTTGCATTGAGAGATAAGTTCACTGGCGCAAGTGTTCTCCACACAAGCTTGACAGCATTGCAAAGACTCGATCTGTTTTGTAAACATACTCAACATGTCCTCTCCAGTCTTTCCTGTCTTTGTCACGTATTCCACAGCCACTGGCATACTAATGGTGTCACAGAGTGTTGTTATAATTGAAACATTAGTTTCAGTTATAACATTTGCTTTCAGGAATGCTGCATCAGGACAGGGATTGTCGTTTACAAACTGGAGATCAACCTTTGTCTTCAAGCCAACATTACGCTTTAGACCTTCATCAAACAGTATTCCAGGTTGCAATGCTGTGCCATCATTTTGCATAGCAGCACCAAATACCTTGATCTTTGGCGTGTTAACAACAGGAGCTATCTGAGCTGTTTCACCTGATGCAAGCTTAAGAAATCCAAGGTGCATATCTTTTAAAACGCCACTTGCTGTCGTATAGCCACCTTCAGTTTCTGTCTGGTAGGCTTGGATGGTCCACCAAGGTTGGGATTTGCTTCTTCTGGCTTCTTTATACCTCCTTTTCCTGTACCATGGAACATAGGGCTTCTTACAAAATTCACAGTGCTCTCTCCACCCAAGTGCTCGATAGTGTTGAAAAACTCGACAACTTCAGCATCGTATTGATGGTTGGGGTCAATCAAACAGTAAACCGTATCCCGTAAGTATTTATACATTATTCTATCTCTTGAAATCAAACCTCTCTTAATAAGATCATTCAATTTTAAGCACACGTCATCTGCTTGATCTAATGCAATTGGATACGTAAACCAATCGCCATCTAGTATCTCTTCACTTTCGTCATCCATGGCATGGCTGGAATCACTATCGGAATCAATTATATCATAATCCCAACTGGCTAACCTGCTGGCAGCAAGAAATTGAAAACTGTCTTGTTGTGAACTTTCTTGGTGAGTATCTACCAATGGCATCGTCTCATTGTCCAGCGGCATAGTATCAGTTGCAGAATTGTACATTGCAATGTCTGGGTCAGTATCTTCAGTATCCCACTGCTTGCTAAAATAGTCAAGGCCCGTTTCACTATGAAGAGAGGATAAATGCATTTGTTGATGAACAACAAACTGCCTAAAGCTCCAACCATATTTCAAAAAATTTATGTTCTTAATATGAAGTACAAAATTGATGTATACAACTGTCAGCGTGATTGTTTAGTTTTCGCACGCAATAAACAGTGTCAACAGTGCTAGAAGATTAGCTAAGGAGAGTGTGCAGGCGCTAATGCTCAATCGAGCGCCTTTCATCACAAGTCTCACAAGACCTACTGTACTTAATTCACTTAACTCTATTATATTGTTTCTGTTTTCCAATGTTTGCACCCTTACAGCAAGTTTAAAATATTAAAACGAGAAAAGCCTACAGCATGAATACAAGAACATAAAAAAAGACGAAAAAAGACAATCACATTTGTATGACTTGTATGTCTGGATCATTTTCTTCTGTAGGACCATCCACATTTCTGGTATCTTGATGAAAAAAGGATAACATACTCCTCTGCATGGCACATTTTTCTTTTTGTGATAGATCTTTTTTCACACAGGAATCATAATGTTCTAAATTGACAAAGGAAGTGCAACTTTTGAGCTGTTATTAAACTTCCTAGGTTTTCAAGTTATATACATGGCGAGAAATAATGGTCACGCATGCGCGTAATGCATGCCCACTTACAAAAATTTTGACTAGAAAAGTTCTGCAAGATTAATAGGACTTACATAGAGGATGAGTGAAACAATCGTCGTAGCAGTGTCAATTTTTAAATTATTTCAAATGTTTCCATCTGAATCGTATAGTGCAACACATCTGCGATATAAATATCATGAGCGATATGCCACAGATATTAAATCCGTTGCGGTTTTTGATATACTATTTTGAGCACAAGTCTAACATAAGCCAATATGGCGAATACGCAAATTGTACCAACCTTGCTGCTCACGTTATCGAAAATCAAACAGAGGTATACTATTTCCGTACAAGTTTCGATCTGATTCGGCTACTATAAAGATCCGTCTTTTCGATGATATTCTTCATTTCTAGCCTGTATTTGTCGTTGTTGCGGTTTTCAATCTCAAAGCTTCAGTATTTTCTGATCATCGAATGAAGATTTCATCCAACATTGCATAAATTAGCTGTTCTCTTTTCTTCTGAACCGCGGAACTGTGACGACCGCACGACATAGGTACTAGTTTAATAGGGCTTTAACTCCGCCTCTCTATGTCCACCATTTCTCGCCATGTCACAAATAGAAAGCACATTGAAAGTGAAAATCTTTATACACTGTAGGGTCACTGTCAAGTATGAATGATGGTATTTGTTTTTACCATACACAAAGCATCACAACATGAAGGGCTCAGGTGAACACACACAGCATGGTAATGAATTTTAAAAAATTAGGGACATGTCATAAAGCTCAACTGTAAAAAGCTATAAAGTCTATAAATATACTTACTTTCTTTGAAATACTGTATAGTTTTTGTAGCACTTCTGTCTGTGACAAGTTTCTTCTTTTGTGCACAAATTCCGCATTTAACTTCGTTTTCATTTTCTAAAACACTGCCACTAAGTTCAACAAGACCTGGGAAAGGATAAGAATGAATTAGAGAAAGAGAGCAGCATATATATATATATATATATATATATATATATATATATATATATATATATATGTAAATAATGTATGCACATGAGTGGCTAGCTGTGTTGTATCCGATATACAATGCCAAGCCTCTATTACCCTCTATTTAATGATCTTTAATGTTTCGTCAGCTTCCAATTTGTGGGATAAGAATCTTGCGTTGGGCATGTGTACAAAGAGAAATTCTTATTCCACTAATATGTCAATTATTGGAGGCTTAAACATCATTAAAATGAATAATCACTAATCAACCTCAATGTCCTCAATGTCATGCTATTATTTATAAAAGCCTATATTAAAAAACAAGTTACATGTATTTAACCTTCTTTTAACTTTTGGCATTTTTTCTCCATTTTGTCATTTCTCATGAGCTTCCTCTTTCGAGACTTGCTGCTCTCTGCATGTGTTTCCTGAGGCTGAGGCTCTTGAGTTTTGGGTGACAATGGCTCGTTTCCAACGATTAATTTTATGACAGGTGTATGTTTTGCAAAAGTGATGACTCTGGGAACAACATCCACTGTCAATAAAGACAATAAAAAATCCCAATATTACAGAATAATTATATATTTATAATCATATAAACTTTATTAAATTTACTGAAGCAAACATTATAGACATTATAAACTGTCTAATATAATATAAAAAATAAGTTTTGTGGAAACACCACGTAAACTATTTCTTTGCTAAGCTTTCGGCCTGTTGACTCAGGCCTTCATCAGAGCAATGACAACAAGTTGTTGGCTCACGTCATTTATAAACTAAGCAACTGATCAATTAAATCACGTAAGAATACAATGGCGTATCACGTTAATTTTATTAATTAGAAAACAAAATCAAGAATGTTCTCCAAATAGGGCACGCCACGTGCTATTTAATGGCTGTCCCTCCTGAGAAATAGTGTGATGTTTGGCGATCTCAATGGATTCTCTAGTTCTTCGCGTGAAGTATTGCTTGTCGCTGGCTAAGAGTGATGACTCTTCCCACTTAACACGATGGTCATACGTCCAAGCGTGTTTGGCAACAGCAGACTTTTCTTGTTGCGCTTTTATGCAAGATGTCTTGTGTTCCTTAACTGTCTAATGTTGACAATGTTTGGTACAAAAGTATAGACAATATAAAATTACCAAATTTATAAAGCAATACCAAATTTGTGTAGGGTTAAAGGCTGAGGCTCGTTCAG